>CABHPR010137016.1:1557-41388 GCA_902168415.1 Peromyscus melanophrys | reverse complement strand
AAAAAAAAAAAGAAAGAAAAGAAAAGAATAGGAAAGAGATTCCCCTTCTAGTACAATGACAACTTTGCCTAAATGACATAAATGACATTGTTTCTCCATGTGTAGAATGAATGCCAATCTCATGTGTTTTTTTCACCCAATACTGCATAACAGAATGTTAGCTCTACAGCAGACATTATAACTGAGTAATAAGCTTCCATATAGGATGATGTCCTGATCATGCAGGTCATAGGTCACAGAAACATGCCAAATCCAAGAGCTGACTTACTGATTTCTAAGGATCCATCCTATATGCGCTTTCTAAAGACCTCAAAAGCATCATAGAATAATCTTTTCTTTATTCTCATTTTAGCAATATGAGGAGTTGATACTTCAAAAAATAAAGTAGGTGGTTACAGGTCATCATGCTAATAACTGCAGTCATTTCCTTCCCAGTGGCACACCACAATGAAGGAAAATGGGAGCTGCAGAGCACTACAAGGGAGTGTCTTTCCAACCTCTTAGCATCTGTGTGAGTGCCAGTGTTATATATGCCAATACCTCAGATTACAGTTATTAAATTACAAACACTGGAGATAATCCAGGAATTATTCTGTCCATAAATGTTCAACATGAACCCAATCTAGCCTCTAAATCTGACATAGAGTCTGGAAAGTCCTACTGCTAGAGAACGTCACAAATTTTTCTTTCTTTCTTCTTAATTGTTTCATTTATATGGTCCTCTACCACCAATAAACATGCTATTGTGGAAGAGGGGAATCTCTTGGGACCCCCAGCCCTAGCCAAAAAACTATGGACAACTAAGGACTGTTGAAAGAGGGGGAATTAGTTGTTCCCAGGGAAGTGTTCCCTAGTTGCTTATCCAATCTCAAATGGTCAGTCCTGAAATCATATACGTAAGGGCAACACTAGATTTAGAGGCTATGTGTTTACATATACATAAACATGTGTTTGTGTATAATATGTGTGTGTGAGTAATAAAAAAAAGAAATCATGAATTTTGTAGTAAGGGAGGTCATTTTAAGTATGGGACAGAAGAAAGAGAAGGGAGAAGTGATTTATTTATATTTTAGTTAAAAATAAAAATATATTTAACATTTTTAAAGAATTAAGACAAATTATAATATCAAATATCATAATAATGACAGAATAGTTTCCAATGGTGTAGATGATAAAAGTATGGAGTGAAGACTGTTTAATATGAGAGGAGAGTTGAGAGATATCAATCAATAATAATTTGTAATTCATGATTACCCAAGATTACAAAAGATAAGATGGCTGAAAATAGAAACTACAATACAACAAAGTAAAAAAGAGAAATAAAGAATTTTTGGTGGCAGAACCTAGGAAGATGTTTTAGAACAGGTATCCTCCTCCATGCCCCTCCAATCTCCCACCTGACATTGATTCCCCATTGTCTAAATTTAACAAAAATGTTTCTGAAAAGTACTAATAGCTAACATCATCTGACTTTTCTTATATTTTTGGTTAGGAGCTTAGCCTTTAATGGCTGGGCCATCTCTCCAGCCCTTATTTTTCTCTGATATGAATCTCTGTTTCTCAAAAGCCCTTCTTCTGCTCCTCTAAATAGTTCTGCTGTGTCTTCTGTAACTGACATTGAGATGTGCTCAGTCAATAGAGTCTTATCCCCACAGAACCTGAAAGGCCTCCTCCAAGCTAATAGCACATGCATTAGGCATGTTTCTCTAGATGGGGGTGGGGAGAAGTGGGGTGGTTGAGTGGCTTACACCCAAGAAGGCCTGGGTATTCAAACAGTAAAATTACATACACCGGAGAGACGAGATAACAGCTACTTCATTCATTAAGCAGGATGCTAAAAGCCTGAAAATTCCTGGAGACTCTCAGGTTTGCATTCCATATTGGAACTTGAAGAAGCTAAAGTGTCACCACAGTGAATGGATGGCTGGAATAGCCAAGACAGACACATCAGCAAGAAGCCAAGGCAGCAGACAGTGCTTCATTTCCTCAGACTTCATATCAGTGCCTGAGAGTTCTTCCAGTTCTGAAAGATCTTCTCATCTCAGTAATGTTTCCTGGCAATGCCCTCTCACACCCACCAGAGGTAAGTCTTAAGTGATTCCAGGTGTGATCAAGTTGCTGATGAAGATTAACCATCACAGTACACTGTCAGATATATGAACTAGCATGAAATCTGGTGTAAATTAAAAGAACCAAGGGATTCTCTGAGATTAATTATGAATTCGTATTCTTATTGCAAGTTTTATTCCAACTAGATGCTGTTAAAAATATCTGTCGTGAGTCAACATTGCAGAAAAAGATCACTTCAGTAGTTACAGACAGAATGCAGCCACAGCACATCTTGTTGAGGTGGGAGTCTTTATGCATTATTCGACTTATTTTACCAGGCAGGAAGTAGCACAGAGAGAGGCTAAGTGACTTGCCCAAGGACAAAGAGTGAGTCAGATGTAGAGCTGGGAATGCAGCCCACTTTTTCTGGTTCCCAGTGTACAGCTTTTCTCAGCAAGCCATAATGCCTTTCAGATGGATCAGTTCCTAAAATGTATTAAGTTGTTAAAAATCCAATATGGGTGCTACATTAATTTCCAACTAGCCCTCTCTTTCACTGCTTTACAGTACCTATTATCAGAAGCTAGACCAATGACCACAAAAGTAACCTCATGTCTTAATTTTTTATTTTGTTTTGGTTGTGAGTTTTTTTTTACAATGCCCCACTAAAATCAGTTATATCTAAATATCTATCATGATTCCAAGTCATTAGAGAATGAGGCTGTACTTGGCCTTTAGAACTTCAAAACCCAAAGCACAACATTAAAGTTAAGATAACTGGAAATGAACATATAAGACAAAACACATCAACCACCAGAAAGTTCAAAACCAAGCAACAAATAAACCATATACTTCGTTCAGAAGAGGAAGAGGAAATTTAGTGGGTATATATTGGGTAAATGGCTTTTCAATAAGATTCCTGAAATTTGTTTTTATCCAAATCTATGGTTATTTCCATAACTAGGATTCTGGTATTCACTTCTTCTTTTATACCAATTACTAGAGACACACAGTGCTAACTAAACTGGAAATGGCATGTAGGCCAGATGCTAACGCTCCTGAGTTTTTCAAATACATTTGTTGGGAACATCATCAGTTTATCCTGGTTCACTTAACAAGTCAACCAAGACATAGCTGTGGAATTTCTTTCTATGTAATTTCTTTCTGTGCAGTCTACACAGTCACATTCACTGGGCCATAATGGTCCAAAGGAAAGAAATCCATTTAGTATGTCTGCATGGACATGCCTGTTTACTTCCCACATATAAAGCAGACAAAGAATCACTATACACTCACATTTTGACCATCTTGTATGTGACCTGACTATATGCCTGTGGTGCTTCTCATCTATGGACACTCAGCAACTTGAGGGCAGAGATTTTTATTTGAAACCAATGTCCTGAGCTTCTTGAGACAACATTGATAAACACTAATTACCTTTTGTATTTACCCATAATATTCTTCAACATTTTTATAAACAGTAAATGTTGAACTCCTTAATGAGAATATTTTTTTCTATACTCACACTTATTCAGAGTTTCAGGCAAGTGATAACCATAAATTAACTGTTCAAACTGAAGTGCTGAGAAAATGACTTCTCTCCCAACTTTCAAACACAGGAACAGGAACAGAGCACTGCTCTTTCCCTTTGTTGCTATCAACCTTTGACACCTAAGTGAGTGCATCTAGCTAAAAGTCTCTGTGATTTTAAGATTCTGTGAAATTCTGGGGAAATGGAGGCCACTGAAGTGGGGGCAGGGAGAATACACAATGGCATTGTTGTAAAAAATAAAAACTACTTAAAGTAATAAGAAGCTGGGATATATTAAGCTGCTGGAGGGACCAACCTGAATGATCTCTCAGTGTCAAAGCTGGAACAACATGAACAAAAATAAATCAACAATGGCAGGACCGGTTTATAATAGAAACCATTGAATCAATATATGTGAATCTATACATGTCGAAATAAATAGGGAATTGACATAATAATTGTAACAAATGTAGAAAGAATGAGCAAGATGCCACCTCACTGAACAGTAACACGGACAATGTGACACAGACCATGCTTCTGCTGCTGTGGCAACTTGAGGAGAGCACTGTTCTGGTATGCTATGTGAAGATCATGCCATTCCCACTACATCACGTGAAAGGGCCAGCAAAACTAAACTGTGGGAAATTCTTCAAATATCCTAATAGCGCTTCTCAAATGAGCACAGGACCTGAAAGTAGGAGTAACAGAGAGGTGAGGACCGATGTGAGAAATGCATGGACAGAATGGAGTTATGTGCTACATCTGGATTGGGTGTAAAAATACAGGGTATTGTCATGCTCTTACTGTCGAAGTTTGTACTTAGACACATTTATTGTTCCAATTGCATTTTAATTTCTATATTATATTATTGATATAATATAGAGATGTAATATATTAGTATTAGGGATAAAAAAAGTTTATGAAACTCTCACTTAACAAATTTATACAAGCCTAAAGTGTTTCAAAAGTGAAAAAGGTACTCTTTAAATTGTCACTTTGGCTAGACTAATTCCAATATGACACACAGGCGTGAACGCTGACACTGTTTGGCATGTAGTTGTTCTTTGTGAAATCCCAACATTACCACGGGCCGGAAAGTTGAAACAGTTATCTATGTGATCTGTTTGTGCTGAAGCACAAGGATTTGCTCTCTTTAGTTTGCAGTATGGTCTTTTCTTCTGCTCCCTTTTGGCTCTTTATTTTTTCCTTTCTGATTTTCAATGATGATCTGTATGCGATGTGACCAGGCAACATTATGTTCAACCCCATGTGGCTCCTGAAATGCAGAAGCTAACTTCATTCTCCCTGAACCCCACATCCCCTCATCATTGCTAATGTATCTGCTTCTAAGATGATTCTCATTGCTTTGTTCTGAAGTCATAATTGGATTTAATATCATCAATCCTCTCTGGATTGTTCAGGGCATTTTTCTTCTCCCACTGTCTCTCCCTTTGTTCTGCTTTATGTCCAACAGGGAGAAGAAGCTATGAATGGTGAGCATGAACTTTACACTGTGTAAGTATGTAAAAGTGTTCTTGTGTGTGTGCATGTGCATGCAGGTGTACATGCTTGTCTATGTTCTGGTGTAGATGCAAGTGTTCAATATCAGTATCTTCCTTGGTCACTCTCCACTTTATTTTTTGAGATACAGTCTCTGAACGCTTGTTTACTGATTCATCTAAATGGGCTTGGCAGTTGGCTCCTGGGATCCACCTGTCTCCATCTCTGGAGTGCTGGGCTTGCAGATATGACGCCATCACACCCAGATTTTATATGGGAGTTAGGGATCTAAACTCAAATCCTTTACTGACTGTGCCATCTTCTCAAAATGCCTTCTTTGATATTCCTCTTGCTAAACCCAAGCCCTACAACAACACACTCATTTCAGCACATTATTCTAAGCTGTACAGTGACACTTTAGTCTGCAGCATTTTCTTTATGGCTCAGTCCAGCACTCTGTTCTCGAATGCTAAGTAACTGTAGAGGATCACAGGCTGTCTGTTTCAGCATTGACTCCCCCAGGGGTCCTCTTTGCCACAAACAGAGTTATTTGGGGGGTAAGTTGAATTTTATCTTCATGAGTGATTTTGAAACAGGTACTTATCTATCTAAAAACATCCAAAATCCCAGCCTCTCTTTAACCATCCAAAGGTCTGGATCATCTGACGGGTCTCATAGTCTCACTAGCTACCTCTTTGGATTGGTAGGTGCTATTTCCACAGAACCTTCTGACCAGAAGTCTGTGCTTGTGAAGCATGCCTCATATGTCCTTTAATATGTAAAGGTCACTAAATAGGTCAAGTGCAGTTACTTAAGATGAGAGCAGAAAAAAGTTCAGCAACTATTACCTCTAAGTCTGGGGTTCTCTGTAGCCACACCCGAGATTATTTCCCTCTCTGAAGCTATTGAAGGAATTCTGCCAATCATTTTCTGTTGCCTGCAGAAAGACAGGAGCAGCAGGATGTCTTCTTCAGGTCCCCATGAGATCTCATTCTTTCAGGAAATGCCATTATTCTCATTATAGATGGAGTTCCATGCCCATGCGCATCAGTTCTCAAGCCATAGAGACACTGCCCTGATTTTCACATGGAAGAGTGTTCCTAATCATCTTTGGCATGCACCTCGAAATCTTGGTGAATTTGAGTACATTCAGTCTCTGGAAGCTTATTTTTTTTTATTTAAGTAACTTCTTTGCTAATGCTAGATTTATTGGGTGTCTTACCATGTGAACTGTTATCTGGATGGACTTTGTCCTTCCCCTTGGCTCCACATAACAAGTTAAAGCCCTATTCCAAGATGGCATGCAATCCCTGCCTAGATGCCTTTTTTTTTTTGAGCACATAGTCACTAATTATGTTTGCCCTTACCTAAAATGTAAGCAATATCTTTCCACTAACTTTTAATCTTTTTCTACAATGTTCTCCTTACAAAAGAAATAAAGCCCTCAGCAGACCTACATGTGATGTGAGCAGAGTTCTACTTTGAGACATAAATTACACCTCATACTCAGAAACATATAAGAGACCCTTCTTCCTGCATTTTTCAGTTGCTTAGGTTAATTTATTTCCAAACTTTTTGGCACCTATCTGCTGAGGTACACAGCAAACAGATTTACAGTGAGACCCAAATTAAATATTGATGCAAAATCTCCCAGCCTCAAATTTCATTTGGTTCAGTCACTCTAAAACTTAACAAAATTTTGGTATATACTTCATATTTAACTTATTTCAAGGCATAGTGTTGATTTTAGCACTGAACTTTCAGATCCAAATTATAAAAGAGGTTTTTGACAACATGAATGAAAAATGAACTGAACTTAAAACATCTACAAAACTTACATGTACATACTTTACACAGCAAAGAAATTGCTTGAGATCTTTTCCTTCAATATTTTATGTAGGCATTTCTAAAACTTTATATTCTTGGGTTTGCATCACCTCACCTTGATGTACAGTCTACCTAGTAGATGTTTTCCCTAAGTCCAGACACACCACGGCTGAAAACTATGCACGTGTGCATGTATTTATACAGTACCACTTACTGTGAAGGGTATAAAAGAGGTGAGCTCTCACACTGATCTACTTTCTTGGTTCTCTATTTGGGTGATCTCTAAGTTCTAAAAGAAATCAAGTGAAATATTTAAAGCACTAAGCTGATCCTATGGTAGTATTCTGGATTGCACTTTTCAATTAAAGTTTTAAAAATAACCTCAGCTTTTGCTCTAGGTAGAGAATAAGAGATATGGGAGGGAGAGAGAGAGAGAGAGAGAGAGAGAGAGAGAGAGAGAGAGAGAGAGAATATGAATATGAATGATAATACAAAGGAGCAATAACAAACTTGCAGTACCTAACTCCCCAAACCCCTCAAACAATCATCAATACATTAGGACCTGGTGTAACTCACTTTACTTAATAGGGACAGTAACATCTTCAAACAACTGCATTCAGTTCTGTATTACAGACTCTCATGACGTGAAGCTTTCCAGTGTCATAACATCTGCATGCCTTCTCTTTGGGCTCCTCTTAGACTTTCTTTCCTCTGTAACTCCAACAAGAGCCAAGACAACCTGAAATGTGCCTTCTGGTGCCCCAAACAAGTTTTCATTGAAAATCCAAAGTTGCATAGTTGCCTAATTAGTGTGTCTATTGCTTGTGCTGGCTCCAGCTTCTACAAATCACGTCACCACTGGCATGTATTAGGCACCACATAGGATAAACTTAGGAGGAAAACCTGTGAGCTCTGGTGGATCAAGTAGCACACCAGTACATCATAAATTCTAGTGCCATACTTTTATTCTGGAAGATGGCTTACCATTTGCTATCAGCACCTCTCTTCTTTTCTAGAAACTTCAGATTTTTTACAAAATTTCTCACAGAGTGAGATGAGTGCAGTGAGGAGTAGCTGTGTTACAATTTCTTCTCTTTGCTAACCTAATAGAATATTCATAACCAGGAACATGACTGTCAGTTGAAATTCTTCTCAATCATGTAAAGGTTTAAGGTACAATTGAACAGGAGCTCTCTGCTAAAAACACAGAGGATTTTTTCAAGAATAAAACACAAATGAGTCTCCATGGGCCAATTCCTCCTCCTTTTGCTTTTGCAATGGTTTAAATTGGTAGAAATAGCAAAAAAATAATTGCTGTATATTTACCAATACTTAGAATGTTCTTAATGTCCCTAAATGCATTGTTTTAAATAACCCACAAAGAATGCTGACTTAGCTTCTATGAGTTCCAGATACAGCATACCTAAAAAATGAGTAAGAGGGACAATGGTATTTGATGTTCTGAAATATAAGTTCAAAAGTATTATTGTGACAAAACATGTCACAGGATCAAACACAATCATTTGGTGTCATGTACTGTGGTGAATTAGAACATGTGCAAGCCAATGAGAGGTGTTCCAAGGTGGAATGCATCCATCACTAAACAACATAGACAAAGAGTCCTGCTGTTTAGAATATCCATCTTTACTTCTAAAAACTAAGAACAGGCACTTCACTTCATGCTCCATCTTCCTATGTATTGAGCAGCATAGACTGCATTATTGCAGAAAATCTACTTAAAACCATTCATCTTCTGTAACCAGGCAAGGCTTCCACTGGAAAGACTGGGAAGCCAACACAGCCACAAAACTTTTGAGGTACAATTTGTCCTGCCTGCAAGATGTGCTGGAGTAAAAGTGGCACATAACTTGTGGGAGTGGCCAACCAACGACTGGTCAACTTTGAGCCATTCCCCTAGAGGGAGCCCATGACTGACAATGCCTGGATGACCAGGTACCAGATGCTGGATAGCCCAGAGACCTAGGGTTGAACAAAACAGGACAGGCAAGAAAAAAAAAAAGTTAATGAAATGATTCCTAATGATATTCTGCTATACTCATAGACCAGAGACTAGCATAATCATCATCAGAGTGGCTTCATCTAGCAACTGATAGGAGCAGATACAGAGACATAGAGCCAAACATTAGGCAAAGCTTGAGTAGTCCCTCAGAAGAGGGGGAGGAAGGATTATAAGAGCCAGAGAGGTCAAGGACACCACAAGAACATAGCCCACAGAATCAATTAACCAAGGCTCATAGGGGCTCACAGAAACTGAAGCAACAATCAGGGAGCCTGTGTGGGTCTGACCTAAGCCCTCTACCTATGTCTTACCGTCATGTAGCTTAGAGTTCTTATGAGACTCCTAACAGTGGGAGCTGGGGCTGTCTCTGATTCTTTCATCTGCTTTTGGGACCCTTTTCCTCCTGCAGTGCTCTCTTGTCCAGCTTTGATATGAGTGTTTGTACCTAGTCTTATTGAAAATTGTTATGCCATGTTCGGTTGATATCCCTGGGAAGCCTGCTCTTTTCTGAAGGGAAATGGAGGAGGAGTGGATCTGGAGTAAGAAACTGCATTCTGATGTAATACATGAGAGAAGAATTAATTAATTAATTAATTAATTAAAAAATAAATAAAAGATTTAAAAATCTGTTCCATCCTAATCTCATCTCACCATTATCATTCTTTTCAAACCAACACAACCTTCTCCCCAGACACTTCAATGACCCTTGAACTCTGTCTCCTTCTCTTCTTTGTGTAGCAGAAAGCATAATCTAACAAAGCAAGTTCTATGATGTCATCTCTGAGTCAAGTTCTAGTCACTACTTATTCTAACCAGTACTAAACCTACACCCCTCTCCTCTATTGCCATTGAGATGGCTGACCTAACCTGATTTCCTTACTGTACTAAACACATACAGTTCCTGCCAGACATGCAAGCCTTCTCTCATGCTCCAAGGATGAGCTAATGATCTTTACTCAAGGTTTACGTGAAAAGTTTTTTCTCCATTTTGAAGGATGGTCCCCATTGTCACTTGTTTATAGCAGACATATCAACTGTCTCAAATAATTTCTATGATTATAACCACCAAAGCATTTATTTTAGTCACTTGACTCTTTTTTCTTTCATTGTGACATGATTGGTATATATTTCCTATGTCAGTTGTTTCTTGGCTGTCCCTTCTTGCTTCTCATACTAGACATCCATGGCTCAGCTGTATTATCTAACTCGCCACTTGCTTCATTTGCAACATCTAAATATTTTTCACCATCAGCTTACTCAACTTTGTGGAATGACTCCTTAAGTAAATAAAAGACCATAAATCCTATGGATTTGTTTTTGAAATCAACATGTTTTCAAAGGGGAAAAAATTCAGTAAATGTAATGCTATAGATTTCTTACTATTAGCACTTTACATGGTGCTAATACTATAGTTAATAATAATATGAATTTATGCTATTCTATACAGGATCCATTATGTTTTCTACAAGTATTATTTTCTGTACCATTGTGGAAGCTCCTAGGAACTGATGATGTTTCTTTTTGTATAGAGAATTAGAGCAGAATTCTGTAAAACTTGGGGAATATTAACACAGGCAACCTAGTTGAAACATAGGTAAAATAAAATCCCTGGCCTTGCTTTTTTTTTTGTTTTTTGTTTTTTTTTTTTTTTGGTTTGTTGTTGTTGTTGTTTTGGCCTTGTATTCTGATAGTAATGTAAGCAGGAAAAGAAGCTGAAAGAAAGCTCACAAAAGTTATTGCTCTCATGATTCATTTCAAAATATCTGACAGAACTATTTGACTAATAAAAAATAAAATATGACAAAGAAAAATATTAAAGTTTTAAAGTACACCTGTTTTTTAATTACATACTCAAGAAAATCACCTTCTTTTCACAAATAACATAAGTATACCATTAAACTTTCATCCCATTGGTATTATGCAGATGATCAAATAGTCTTTCTAATTATGATAATAAAATGGCTAAAAAAATTGCTTGATTTGTGAGTCTTTAATGCCATGCACACATCTTCAAAATATCCATGAGGAGTGATCACAGTCTTCTGTGGGATGTCTTTCTGTACGCTGTGAATATGTTTTGCTCTCATTGGTTGATAAATAAAGCTGTTTGGCCAATGGCAAGGCAGAATAAGGTTAGGCGTACATTCAAACTGAAGCTGGAGATGAAGAAGGGTGGAGTCAGAACGGACACTGTGAGCTCTGCCAGGAGAAGCAGGATGGGAAAGAACAGGTAATGCCAAGAAGCCGTGTGACAAAACATAGATTAATAGAAATGGGTTGAGCTTAGTTGTAAGAGCTAGTTAATAACGAGCTTGGGCCATAGGGCATACAGTTTGTAATTAATACAAGCCTCTATGTGTTTACTTAGGATTGAGTGGTTGCAGGACCAGGCAGGACACAGGAAAACTTCCCCCTACAACAATCCATAATGCCTTTACCTCATAAAGCAAGGGTCTGCTGAGCTGGTGCAATTATCACTGCATTTTCAGAAATAATACATGAGAAAAGTGCCTTAAAATTAATGGCATTGAATAAAGTAGAATAATTTTATTAAAGTATACTTAGTATTTTTGAACATAAAAATATGCCATTAAAAACTCTGGGAAATGCATGGAATAATTTAAATATCCTGAAATCCCAGATTTAAATTATAAAACTTAATATTTTATCAAATTTTGAGGTTACTAATTGCTGCAAATATTAGATCTATGTTGGTAGGACCAAAAATTTCAATGTCAAAATTCTCTCTCAGAGTCTTTGTCCTTCTTAGCCTTAAACATCATAATTCCTAAGGAAAATAGAACATTCCAAATACAATTATGTTTTCAGCATTATACCTATGGTTTTTCTTTTTTATAAATATCTTTAAAATACCCTGGGAGCCCTCACAGCATCCACAACTAAATTTCATTTCTCTTCCTCTGGCCCCCACTCTCATCTTCAGTTCTCTTTTCTCACATTAAGAAGAAAAGGATAAGATGACAAATTGTCATTAAAGAAAAACTCAGCGGTAGAAAATTTCTTAGGGAATTATGTATTCAGATCTCTAAAGTTAAGCTGTCTTGAAACTAGAAGGATGGAAATGCTACATGGAAAGTTAGGAAGGAACATCCTATTGATGGTAAGAACAAAACAAGAGAAGGACTGTAGAACCTTGATCTTACCTAAAGAAGAGACTCATTCTTTCCACTAACATGAGGTCATTCTTCAACAATACCTGTCTTTGGTCTGAAGGCTAAGCCAGCCAGGACAATGAAGTGCATGCAACTCAGGAAATAGATGTCTGGCTGTTAATAAGAATACACTTGGAGATAAAATGTAGCGCTGGTAGTTTAGCAAGGCAACATGCCCTATCTTCTCCCACAAGCTTTTATTTCTTTTCCTTACTTAAAGTTAGAAGAAACTGTACTTTCTCAAAGCACCTACATAAGGACTTTTGACTTCTCTAAATAATATCCATATAACATTATCCATCTATTAATAAGTTTTTTCTAAACATGAGTATATTTAACCTAATCTAAGAATAGTAAGAGTAAACAAAAGAGCCAGTGTTAAGACTGCATTAATTGAAATGACTGGTTCTATAGGAGAAATATCTCTGAAAAGTGTTATATATTTAGAACTAGTTTTGGAAAAGTTGAGAGGAAAACCCAGATGTTAACAAAGTATCATTATTTGACAACTGAATCTATCTATCTGGACTCTTATCTAATAGTTTTAATTTTAGTTTAGGAACTAGTTAATTCCATCAATGAGTTTACTCAAGAAACTCAACGAAATTAATTGTGTTTCTGTGGAGACAGTCTAAACCAATAGGGTACAAAGAAACAGAGAGAAGGAAGGAGGTGTAGAAAACAGAGGGATAGTCAAAGAAAGAAAGAAAAGGAAGAGATGAAATGGAGAACTGCATTTGGTGATACTGCTGAATTCAGAACAGTGCAATAAATAATATATATTTTCTGACTCAGTCATGTAGTTGTACCGGAAGAGATAGAAGAAGCCACCAAATCATTTATTAGGGAAAACATAGCTCTAAAGTTATTCAGACAGTTCATGGAAGAAAACCCTTCAATAGAAGAAAGCATGTGCATTTCTCAGGTTGTTTCCTCTGATGTGTGATGGGATCTTCCAGAGGGTTCATTCCTCTTTCTTTGATATGAAGGGCTCAGTTGGTGAAATCACTGTTATTGAAATGGGAGATCAGATAAGATTGAAAACAGTGACTTGACATTATTGTGAGCATGATGCATCTTAAAAGTTATTTAAATAAATATTTAGGATTTGGAACAAATATTAATCTTAATAAATAAATTCTACAGATGTTTCTGTACTTGGTATTGTTTAATATTTAACTATTAGGATATTTCCCCCACAAAGGTAGATAGGAGTTTAATGTCCATGCCTCTGGGTTAAATGTAGGTTTATGGATTCACAGGATAGTAGAAACAGAGCAAGATATTGCTTCACACTTTCAGCATTAGCTAGTTAGACTAATTTTGTCACCCATCTTAAAAGTAAAAAAAAAAAAATTTTTTTTGAATTCCCTTTCTTTGTGCACTGAAATGTGTACATTATATTTGTCATTATTATCAGGTTAAATTTGGCAAGCTAGATGTCTGCCATAAACTTTAGGAAAGACTTCCGTATAAAATCTAATGGTTTTCTGAGACAGACACGGCCAGCGGTACTTGCTGGCTAAGTCATTCTGAGGTCTTAATGGTGCCTGAACTCGTGGTTACTATTCCAGCCACTAGAAACCATTTGAATGGCAAACGTTTGAGGCTTTTTCACTGGCAATTGCTCAAGGCTGGGTGGGGCTCATTGAGAGCATAGGCTTAACATGAGTGAGACACTGGCTTCAGTCCCTGCACAGAAAAGCAGAAATGGGGCAAAAGCACTTTGACATTTGTGTCTTCCACTTCCGGATTGTGTGAAAGCAAAACATTAGTAGCCATATGGAAACTCATTAGAGCACTACTTGTTTTAGGTCAAGGAATATTTCAACAGTTTTCCATTTCACATATTTAGTTTTGTTTCTCAGGAAGGCACTCATCACAAGAAATAGACATTTGATCTGCAATTATAAAAAATAAAAACTTTGATCTAGTAAACAGTATCTGCAATGCTGAGACCAGAGTGGTATGTTGTGGTCTTTGCATCAAAGCTGTCATTTTGAGGAAGATATGTAAATCCAAATTTCACATGTGGGTAGGAGCTACTTGCTACTGCATTGGTTTGACTAGTGACATCATGTTGGTACAAGCATGTTTAACATTTAGTATTAATTCTACTTTCTTTGAATGTATCTATCTGGAATAAAGACAAGTGTTTCCTCTGTACAGGAACTGTTTTGACAGACAGGCATAGAAGGCAGAACAATCTATCCCTATGTCTGACTGGAGCTTTTTCCCACACAGATTCCCTGTAACCAGAAAAGAGATGAAGATGGGGATGTAGTTCATGTAAGACATAAGAATTAGCTGCAGAAACAAATCCAATGATATTTTTAGGATTAAGGTCATGTTCCAGCATGGAATAGAAAGAAAATATGGAGGTCCTGAAGCCTTGCATGTCCTTTCAAAAACCAACCCCTATTCACTGCATGTAGTTCTAAATGGATCTTATCTTTATGGTATGGAATAGGTCCTGAGAAAAGATCGACAAAGCAACTAACAAGTAATAAATACTATGGATCCAATGGAGGTGTACCGGAAATCTCTATATACCACTGCCTTTGCTGACAAATAGCATTTATAAAGGGCCATTTCATTCCTAAGAATATACTAGTGATATCACCTAGAAGCAATCATAAAATTTCTTTCATATTTACTTAAAAACAGCTTCCATATTAATAATTCCAGAGTAGTTAGTACTTTACTTTTCTGTGACAGTCTCGTGCATTCTCCCTTCTTACAGGTATAAATTGTAAACAGGGTAACATTGATAAAAGTTGCTTTAAGGTATATCTATACTACAAATATTTTCATAGGCTACTCATTAGGAAATTAAAAGACAAAGTGTGCAAGAAATAACTATTTTAACTAAAGATAATGTCTTCTTCAACCAGCACATTTCTCCCCTTTTACTCTTTTTGTGTAATTCTTTCTTATTATTCTAACATATTTACATTTTTTTCTTTTGTTCTCCTATTTAAATTTAAGTTTAGAAGTTGGGAAGAAGCTGAGTCAAAGTTTAGAGACTTCTTCAAAGCAAAATCTGAGCATTTTTTATCAAATGAGATTGCACAGACGTGAATTACAGTACATTCTTTAAGAGAAAGAAGTTGAAAACAGCAGCATAAATAGTTGCTGCTTTTTAATGGTTTTAAGCAGACACAATAAAAGGACAGAAGCAGCATGAACACTAATTATTTGGAAATATGTCTTCACATCTTATCAGGCTCAAGGTTTTTAACTTGTCTTGGCTCTCCCACCTCCCTTTCTTTTCAGAAAATGTGACAATTTAAAACACACTTCCTTTTAAGTCTTAACCATTATCAAGCAGTACTTTGATATGCTATGACATCGTTAAATGACAAATTAGTTGATTCTAAATGAATCTGATTTATCCTCCTTTTGGCTGTTAAGAGTTATAAAGACATTTCCTTTTTCAGATACAATGAAGTCTAATAAGAACTGGCATATACATTATTTTGACAGTATAAAAATCAATATAAACTAGGCAAACCATGTGTAATTGAAGGACAGGTAGATGCGTATGGGATTGAAAACTAAACATACAAATGAGTTCGAAATATGGTTGGTTTTATTTTTTGTCTTTTTTGATTTTGTTTTGTTTTGTTTTGTTTTTTAGCTAGTAAAAGAGTTTAGCATCTGCTCACAAACTTCCCAAGGATGCCACAGTAGAGAAGATCACAGTACCTTCCCCTAGAATGAGCAGCTGACTTTACCTCTAGTCTCTGGAGAGCCCAGACATGGTTTCACACTTTAAGACATAAAACTCCCCCTTACACTATTAAACTCACCAGTATTTTCACACATCTATTCTCTTCTTCAAGGCCCATTGGCACTGCCACAAGCCTGAAGGCAGCTACATCTCATTAACCTTGTTCTTGGGTTATCGTCACTGTCAGCATCTCAGTGGGGGACATCTGTCATAATGCAGCTACATTCTCATTTTAAATGTTTAACAAGACTCTTTCTCCCTCCTTCCTTCCCTCCTCTCCCCCCTTCTTAAGAACAAATATGAGGATCGCTCTTGCAGTTTTGATAGCTAGTTGTCACAGTTTGAACTGGTTTCAATCTTTGAGAGGTTTGATTAGATGCAATAGAACTCAGTAAGTGTTGATCGACAACTGTGTATGCCTGCACTCTATGATAAAGTCATTTTGATAATTTTTTTCAACTGATATTAACACTCAATTAAGTCATAAAAACTAACAATTATTTTCCATGTGATCTTAGATAGCTTAGATATTCCTCTCTTTACTGGAACTAAACTGACCCTAAATATCATTTTTATGTTAATTTCTTACATCTTGAGAAAGCTGATTTATATTTATTTATTTATTTATTTATTGTGCACAAACTTCTCTCAAGATGTTCAGTCATTCCTCTCAGGGAGCAGCAGCAGTATGCTACAGAAATACACAAAGCACTGAGCTAAGGGGTGAGATCAGACTCCGGGGTGTGTGTGTGTTGTGGGGGGGGGGGGGTGCTCAGGGAAACCAGTACCAACAGCCTGTAGCCTGTTTTGCCAGCATTCTGGGCCAGAAGCTATACCTTCTCATGTGCTTCAGCCCAACTTCAAACGTTCTTGCTAAGGAAGGCTGAGGAGCGACTGTGGCAGATCAAAGCCACAGTCATTTCAAGTGAGAGCCACATGCTTCCATTTTATCTGCACCGTTTTCAACTGTTCCACAGCAACTTCAAGGCAACTTAAGCAAGTTCAGAATCTTTATGATTCCGCAGCGGTGCACCTGAAAGATTACCAGTGCCACTCCTAGAAATGCCATGTGTGAGCCTGCTATGACTATGAACTAGTTTCATTATACGACTGGTTGCCAAGAGTCGGTTAAATAGTCTCATTACAACCCACCCGGTGCTGTCCTACAATGAAACTAGTTCATAGTCAATTCATAATTCCTTATGCCTAAACCGACTGAATCGCACAATGCAAGACCTTGCCTATTTGCGTGCACTGGCATCTGTGTATTCGAGGTTTTTAATTTTTTTTTTTTGCTTGTTTATTTTCTCTTTCCTAATTAAGTTAAAAAGCTGAATTGTGTGGTCGTTGTGAGCTCAGTTCAGGATTTATGATACTTCTAATTTTCCTTTAAGGAGTTAACCCTTCCAAGCCTGGTGGCAGTGTGCAAACGTTGCTCTGCTATGATTTCCCCCTTTCCCCTTTTAACCCACATATCCTCTCGTCAATGATGGTAAGCTGATAAGAGGAACTATTGGTTTCCAGGTCAAAAGTTTCAGAACCTTAGTTTATAATCCCTACCTTCTCTCTGGGCTCCCCTATAACCTTTCCCCTCTGAACTTCTACCATTCCCAGCTGTTTGGTGAGAAGCAAGCACAAAGTGCTAGGCTAGATAGAATCGGGCTCTCCAGTTGATAAGGCTATCAACGTAACCTGGTGCTGGGTCACAGACCTTCCCTGTCAGAAAAGGCAAGTTCAAGCAGGTGCGTGCTCTCAGAAAAGCCCTAAGGGCTTCTCTGCTGGTTACCCAACCCAAGTCAGCCCAGCAAAAGGCGACAGAGACACGCAGAGAGGGAGGGAGCTCTGACACCTCTCCCCAGATGCACAGCTGAGGAAGTAAACCGGGAGCTAAGTTGGGAGAGTAATTGTCTATGGCGGAGAATCATGAGAATCTCAGCTGAGAGCCAGCGCCAAAGGGAGTCTCAAAGAAACGCGAATTCTGATCCAACATCTGCAGCGCTTGGGATGCCCGGGCAGAAGGCACAGCCAAGTCCAAATGCTCCCGGGGGAAAGGGGGACAGACAAAATCAGGACCTGAAAATGACCAAGGGTAAAATGCGGGGGGTGCGGAACACTCTGGCACCTAGTTAAGAAACCCTCCAATAACCCTCTCCCCCCAGGAGGCTAGCGCACAGTGGCCAGCGGGTCCCGGGAGCGGGGCTGCCAAGGACTTAAGTTTCACAGTCAGTTGTCTGCCAGCATCACCCAGTAGGAAAGCCAAGGGAGGAAATGGGGAAAGTGGGGGGTCGTGGCCCTTACCTTGGTCAGCTCCCACAGTCAGCACCTTGGCGTTAGGCAATAATCCCGAGAGAGTGAGGATGGCGAGAAGCAACTGGGACATGGTGATCTTCCCGGTGAGCCTGTGCTGCAGACTGCTCGGCGGCGGCACCCTCGGCCTGGCCGCGGCCGCTGGCAGCCTGGAACAGAGCCGCGTCATTTACAAATGTCACTGGAAATCCCTGGGTCGGTGGGTCCAGCCAGTTCGCCTTGCTCTGCTAGGAGCAGAATGTGGAAGGTGTGCGGAAGCGCGCCTGCGGAGAGCGTGCGAGCGCCAGCCAGGCGCTGTATGTCTGGACTTTTCGATGCAGGGGTACGTCTGATCTTACATCACGCAAGAGGGGCAGAGAGATGCCCGCCGATGGGAATTCACTATTAATCACCGAGGCCTTCGTACACCCCTCCGTCGCCCACAGAAATCACATCTATTACTAGTAAGAGGCGGTTAACACGACAGGGAAACAGCCTCAAATGAGAACGCCACAAATCACTGCTCTTTCAGCCTCCTTGAAGAGAAAGTAACTCCTCGCTGTTTCGGTGGGGATCTGGGTCCTTAGCAAAGGGGGACTGCAGTGGGCCAAGCCAGTCAGGCGCCAGAAAGCATCACCAGCCAGCTGAGAAGTCCCAGCGAGTGGCTTCCCAGGCAAAGCAGATTTGATGCCTGGGCTGCAAGGAAGCTTCCTTCCTGGGGAGCCAATGCAAGCCAGGACGTTGTTTCTCTTAGGGAAATGGTTTCCTCCACTTGACAGCTCGCAGAGCTTTTTCAACTGCACTAGTAACTTTTATGCTGAGTGGCACCTGGGGACAGAGCTGCAAAATTAGTGACTCAGCAGAAACAAAACCAAAACTCCCAAAGTCACTAACCAACACACACACACACACACACACACACACACACACACACACACACACACACGCGGGCGGGCGGGCGGGCGGGCGGGCGGGCGGGCGGCAAGATAAGTGCAGCCATCCAGGCTCACAAGCTGGTCATATTAAAGCAGAAATTGCCAATGGGTTTTGTCTGAATTTTCTGTTTAAAAGGATACCTTGAGCCATTTTAAGGTTTTTGAGGTAGTTTTGTGTGGTTTTTATTTCCTATATTGCACTGACAGTCTGGGAACTTTCTGAAACCATGAGATGTATCTTAATGAGTCTGTGAAATATTTAGGCATATATTGAGTACATATACACAGCTTAAGCTGATTTTGTGATCTTTAAGAATCACATGGTAATTCTGGTATTTAGAACTTAATCTGCCCTTCAGAAATGACTGTTGGGCTAAAACTATGGTATCTTAAGAGTTGAGGGGTGACTTTCTTCACAGTAATATAAGTCATTGCTTTTCTATGGAAAAATATCTTACATTTTAATATTTTAAAACCAGATGCCAGGTGTGGTGGCCCATGACTTTAATCTCAACAATAGAGGCAAAGTCAGGTGGATCTCGAGTTCCAGGCGACTTCTAAGACAGCCAGGGCTACACAGAGAAACTCCGTCATGAAAAACCGAATACATAGAAAACTGCAAGAACAAAAAAAAAAAAAAAAAAAAAAAAAAAAAACATGGCAAAAGATACATAGAAGAGGAACGATATTTTAACGAGTTCATGCACTGTCAGGCTTGAAACTTACACATGAATGGGAGAAATAAGTCCTAGAAATGACCATAAAAGTCTTGAGAGCCATCTTTGGGCAGTCCAGAACAGAAGCCATTAAGATTAGACAGAACCAAAGTGCACAAAGGGAACTTTGGAGTGCAATGCCAGGCATCTGGAAGATGGGAATTTTCATACATACTTATGCCACATTTTTCATTTTGAAAAGTTTCATTTTTACTCTGCCTTGTGCATTTATTTATTCAGGACCACTACATATAATATTTGCAAGTATATGATTTATTTTCTTCTAATTGTTACACATGATAGCCCCTAGATTTCTTTCAGTTTCATAATACTATAAACCAAATAGGAAGGAAATTTCCTATTAAAAAATAAAATCACAAACTTAGGAATAAATGATGTTCAAAAGAATGGTAATTGTGAATGCAAAGTAGTGTTTCTCAAGGGTCCACCAGACATATGCAGCCTATGGAATTATCCACTGAGATAGACTGGGTATATATCTTTCCTCAATTAGGCAACTGTGATATAAGCTACAATGAAATTTCCATCCCATCCCTTGGTCTCCATTCCTCCCCCCCCCAAAAAAAAAATGGGGAAGCAAGCCTTGCTGACAATGTCAGATTCTGTCTTCCACACTGCTCTATGCAGTTGCCCTCTACCTAGACAAGGTGACAGAGGCAGTCAGGGTGAGACCCCACACACTCTTGATAGGCAACTTCTTTTTGGCCTCAGCAGCACCAAGCAAACTTGAAAAAGGAAATCTGGGAAAGGTAGTCAGTGTAATAAAAACCCGGGAGGTGCTGAGTTTTCAGCATGCTCCACTCCATGCAGGCAGTACTCCAGGAGAATGAGCCTAGAAATGCAGGAGCAGAGTAAAAGCAACATGGACTATCTCAGACCATTTGACCTACTTTTTTTTCTTCCTTGAATGAAAGAAATTGAAACTGCACTGCCCAAACATAGAATAGTGAAGCAAAATAAGAGTGTTTAAAGCAATAAAAAAATCAAACCATAAACTGTGAATAGCACATAACTCAAATTAGTGCTACAAACCAACACAGCATATTCAGAAGTTTAGGTGTAAGGGACAGTGTGCTTGCTGGTGTGGGGTAACTCACTGTATCTGATTTGCACTGTGACTGTGTTTCCACTAAACTTTTTCTGTGAAATACAAGTGGAGACATTTTAGTGGAAGACAACAAGGAGATGTGATACAGGCCCTACTATAAGAGAAACTCCTCCAGCAGTTTGGCAGGAGTATAGGAACCTTGCTCAGATCCCTGCTAAGTGAACAGACACCTGCACTGAAATGTTTGTTTGCAGTGGATACTTTAGAAAGAGGGTTTAGACTCGGGGCCCAGTTAATGCATATGACAAGTCCATCGAGAATACATAATAAGCAGACTAAATAGGAAATAGTGGGATTTCATTTCATCAGAAAGTTAAATAAAGCTAGTTTGAAATGACGTGGGAAGAAATTGCGCACCTCGCATCAGATCATTTGCATAAAGTGGTTCTTCCAAACATCTATTAAAAACAACCAATTTATCACAAGATATGGTTATTATTATGAGTTCTGCTGTGGTACAAATATCTAGAAAAAAACTTGAGCTTAAATTAAATAATGCATTCCTAGGTTTTAAGTATTCATCTAATTTAATAGATTATATGTATAAAAGTAACATAAACATAATTTTCTATAAATAATTTTATTTCTCCATAATATATACTCTCATGGAAAAGAAAATTAATAAGATATGTTCTGATGAAAAATAGCTAGTTATTTTTTATTCTTATGAGCCATTATAATTTCATTATTATCAGTTATTAACATTAAAAAGTCAAATACATTTTTATCAAGCTATAGAATATTTTACACTTTCTCAGTGAGACAAATTAAAATAAAACCTATCACTCTTTCTATATAGTTTATGACATTAGGTGACTATTGACAATCAGTCATTTATAACCTTATACTTTGTCTTAGAGCCGCCCTGCCTGTATGTGATGAAACATTTCATTTCTGCTGTTTATCATTGGTGCTCTTGGGGACTTTTACTATCCCTGGTATCATTTTATACACTCAGCACCTCAGCTGTGAGTGAAGAAGAGGAACTTTGTATAAAAAAACACACTGAGTCTGGCAACCTCTCACTAGAGTGTAATATGCAGGAGAATTTGCCCCCAAGTCTGGGTTGCTAGGGGGCTAGGGAGTTACATAACCACTGCCCCCAGGGTACTGAGATTCTCTCACTCTGCCTCTCCAGGAAGAAACAGTGCCAAGTTGCCAGGGAGCAACACAGGAGCAGGAAGGGGAGGAGGGGGAGGAGGAGGAGCAGGAGCAGGATTGAAGAAAAAAATATCCATTGTCACATCCTCAATGCTTTAAAATTGAAAAGTATAAGTTAAAAGTGGAGATTCATGATAGTTTATAATTATAGCACATGTTAGTTCTTCCCATCAAACATGGGGTGTCTTTTGGTACTATGCTTGTTTAACTGGGATTTGGAGATGTGATTGAGATAAATAAGATTTTGATGTATCTTAATTGCCACCATTTGCCAAATATTCAGAGTTCCCTTGAAAAGATAAAAATGTGACCAAAATCTCTCTGTTTCCTTCTCTTTATGTCTCTGTTTCTTTTTACTGATATTTTTGTAAATATCTTAAAATATATATATACTATCAGCAAAAGCCTAACTGAATGTCAACCACAGCTTTTGAAAGACAAATTATAAAGCTTTTAGGCCACATTTGATTGCTCTAGATTTTCCTTGACTCTTGATGGATAAACTTCTAACATCAAGAAGGGTAGTTTGAAATATTAAAAATATACCATAATTTTTCTCTTTATAGATTATATTTCATAATAATATAGCTTTCAGATACAAGTCCTAGTTTACATTTTTGATATGGAGTTAGATGTCTCAATGTGTAATACTGTGACTCGTATGTGGATTATTCAGAAATGTGAAAAATCTACCAAACTTTATGACTCCACTCCTGAGGTAGCTACCCTGAGGGCTCAGTTCGGGTATTCATGGGAAGGCTGCTCCTTGGATACTTTTAGACACTGACTGGCGGGCTTGTGGCTCTGTTAATAGTGCCTTCTCTCTCCCATGCTAGAATAAACTCACTGAGTACTGCTGAAGGAAGTCTGCCAGTGGTCCAGGGCAGGATGCACTTTGATTGTGGCCCTGTGGCATTGTTCTGCCCAGTAGTATTGACTTCTGTTCTTTCGGTCATCATCTTTCTGCTCCTTAATTATAATTAAAAACTTTTAAGTTGGTGGAAGTGGAAGGGACATTCAAATCATCTGTTCCAATTTACCACATTTATCTAATGAAAACTTTAAAGACAGGAAAGGTGAGCAGCCCGAGATCACATATCTTACTAACGGCAGAATTTGCCCTTGAATATTATTCCTAACTACTAGATTACATAATCACTTTTACTCAAATTTCCTTGGAGTTATCTCCCTTAGTGGTAGCTTGGAGAGCTTGAATTTATTCTCTCAGTAGGGCTATGTATGCTAGACACCCATTCAGCACATGTAACAATAATAACTATATGAAATGCATATATATTCCAAATCACATACCATATATGTGATAAATAGCTCACTTTTCAGGATCCTGTAAGAGCCATGTTTCCAAACGTGCAGACTTGACACCAAAAAGGGGGGCATTATTAAAAAGGAAAACTCATAAAATTACTAGCCTATGTTTTCTGGATGCAGCATTGGTAAACTTTGACTAAGATAGGATTCCCATTGCCATTGCACTTTGTCTGAGATTTCAGACAATACGTATAAAGACCTTTCGTGCTGGAACAAGTTTTTTCAACAAGCATCTGTCATTTAGGATCTACAACCAGGTTGCTATCTCTAAGTCAAGCAGAATGCAGAACATACCCACAGGTTCTCTGTGATAATGTTACAGATTCACCAGTACCTGGGGACCATCTTCTGTTGGGGAGTCTCACAACATCACATGACAAAAGGAGAATCATGGGAAGCCTTTTATTCATCTTTGATGCAGGTATGCTCACTACAGTTTATTCTCTTGGAAACTCAGTGGCAAGCCTTTCAAAACCTTTGTCACTTTATACTTGAAAATTAAAAATATGGACTTAGCCATATATTTCTTGTTTCCTTTTGTGTGGCCTTTAGCATTTCATAATTTCCAACCAAATGCTTTTTAAAAGCCTTTCTGTGTGGATTTCTCCTGTAAACGGCACCTAGAGACACCATGCTGCTGATTAATGGCTTCTCAGTGCATCCACTGAACCTGTTAATCTTTCCTGTATCTGCTGTTCCCTGGTCCGTCTGTCATGGAACACATCCTTGCATCGGAGATAAACAGGGCCATACGATGACAAAGACAGAGGTCAGGCCGAAGCATAAGAACAGTTACTGAGAAAACGATCCTCGACTTCAATAGCAGGCGTTGATGCTACCATCTAGACTACATCTTGGTGAGGTATATTAAGCTAGTTTCAGTATGGTTTTCTGTTTCTATTTTCAAATGCGGTTGCTTTGTTGCATTTAGATTTCTGAACAGAGTAATTTTTTTTAGTTGTTTTACCGGAAATTGGCCTGCTATAGCAAATTAAAGCAAGAAACAGTAAACAGAAGTAAAGGTCAAAAGAAATAAAGGAAAGAAACAACAACCAAAATCACCAGACATTTCTTTGACTCACACCTGGCTTAATTAAACTGAAGCCGGTCTTGGGAGGTTGTCACATCTCCATTTGGGCATAGTGTCTGTCAGAACTAAGTACTAAATAAGTGTGCGTTAAGGGGAATTTACTTGAGTCACATTTTAACAGTTTCGTTTGAAGAAAAACTCACACTTTCCCCCAAAACATCCCATTTTTAAGTAAAAGAAAATCCATTCTCTCACATAGAAAATGTCTCTTGCCCTCTAAAAGTGTTTTTCTACTATGAAAATTATACTTTTTAATCACCATAAAAACTTAAATGCAAAGGAGCTTTTTAGCCCAGAATAGAATGCCCTAATTTTATGTCAAGTCTTTCTTTGTAGGAAGAAAAATAGTGACATTTGGACCTAGATATATTTATCAAGATTTGTGAAAATGTGTGATTTTATGCATGAATCCTGGCAAAGTTAAATTATAGTTGAAAGACCATTAAATGCTTTTATGACTTTCCATTGCTACAGTCTGCATTGTAAATAGACTTGGCCAAGGATATCATTCATAGCATTCTGCAAATCCTACTAGAGAAGCATCACAAAAATGAGACTTAGTATAATGTTATTCACACCCACACAGAAGCAAAGACAGAGCCCATAGGCAGATGCTTGGTTGAGCAGAAGACCAAGCCCACACTGTGCTCCTCGGGGTTCCTCTTCCCTTGGAGGAGCATCTACAGACTGCTAAGGCGGCATCAGTTCTGGGCTTTCAGGCCACTATCAAAATGACACAATTTCCTCCTTTGTTCCTTTCAAAAGAAAGTGAATGGTGAGGTAGGCATGCAAGAGGTGGCCCCTGTGCTTCTTACTTGACTCTGTCTGAAAACTGCATTGCAATAAATAACAACAATAGTAGTAAAGAGTAATGTATATGGATAAAACCAAATATGGACACACACTCAGAGATATATAAATTTGTCTAAGGAGTATATCAGTTTTCAGTTTTCATCAAAGACTGATCACATGAATCAATTATATATTTCCCCAGAGAAACATCAAACCACAGGAAAAATAGCACTACAAAGGTAACACATCCTGTTTTTCACATGGAATAAAATGAGCTAAAGTATATCTCATCCCCAGACCTGAAGTCAGCTAGGAATTTTCTAGGACCATCCATGTTTCAAGCAATATACGATATAGCCTTAGGGATGTTATAACAGCAAACAGCTGACTGTCTTTACAGCTCAGAAGCCAATCCTCACTCACCCCCAACACAGCTTGTAACAGTAGTGAATTCCAAATCAAATGTAGAACGAACTTCCTAAGAAATTTAACAAGAGAACTATTTCTGGGAAGAATATTCTAGAAACCTCCCTTTAGCCATATAAACTATGTTGGTGCCAAGAAAACTTAGTTAAAATTATTTACCTATTCTTCCTGAAAGTAAAGTATTTCAAGATGCTCAGATATTTTTCAAATTGCTGTTAGCGATTGCTAATCTATGCCCCAGTTTTGAGTACAACCCACATGCAGGAATTTACAATCATGGGCCTCAACTTAGCTCAAAAAGACTGTTGAAAGCAATGGTAGCTGTGTTCAGAGGCCTCAAGTTAGCCACTGCTTAATGGTTCAGAAAGAGACTTCATGATTCATAACTGTAACAGGTGAACAAGTGAATGAGGTGCTGAGTTGTGGGCTCAGGTGCCTATTTTCAGATCAAAAACAAATTAAGTTCCCTTATGTGGTACCAGCAGAAATCAAGCACACATGTTCTGCGTGATGGGCACTGTGAAATGCTTCAATGGAAAACTCTCAGTGGGATATTCGGTGGGAGATTAGCATGTAATGTGCTTAATAGGATTTATAAAGCTAGCCCGAGGGCATGTGCAGGTCTGATTTTAAGCTGTCAGGATAAGGGCCATATTAGAATAAAAAAGCAACCTCTTTTAAACCACAGTTTCAAAGCCTAAATAAGCATTTCCCTCACCTCTTTAAAAAAAACGGTTTCGTTCTTTTGGTGCTATCTCACAGTTTCATTTGGATTTTTATTCAGCTTTTCAAGAACAGACCCAGTGTTCATCTGCAGAAGCACCTTGCACACCCCTGCAGTGGGGTGTAATCTCACCCCTACATCTCCTAACTTCTGTCTTCAAAAACAAAAGAACCAGCACTTATTCCAACTTCTCTGTAGGAGTGATAAACTGACAGATTGTTAAGATATTATGCACCAGTAACATTTTTCAATCACCTCTTTTATTATGCTTTGAAGCCTGGGGCGAGGAGTCTGGTGAGACTCTTTACAGTTCTTATTCAACTACTTCCAGAAGAGGACGTCGACTATCTGAAGCACTGAACTGCAAGATGGAGAAGAACCCACTTTAGAGTTTGGAGATTGCAGAACAGCTAACTCAGTTGTCTAAAGTCTCATACCTGTGTGCTTTTAGGATAAGAAGGCACAGAGTAGCACTTAATCATACTCTTTAACATCCTATTGACTTTCAGCTGCGAACAGAAATGTGACAAAGAGTATTTTCATTTATTTTGCTTAGTTTTGCTCTCTCTACAAAAGGTAATACGAAAATGTGCCCACGGTCTTCCCTTATCCTTCTAAACATAACCTGACTCCGGAAAAATGCAGGCGCTTCTGTTCATAGTACTTGACTGCCCCCTATCGGACACTGTCATGTTTTTATGCTTACGTTACAAAGCAAGCTTTTAAAACATAATTTGAGTTTTGACAAAAATAAAATGAAGCAGAAAAATGCATTATGAAGATGATCATTCTGTCTGTATTGTGTCCCTTACAGACATATGCCTATAACATACCAAAGTGAGCTGCTCAGCTGTTTTTCTGCTTTTGTAAAATGTCCACCAAGGTTGACTGGCATACTTTTCTGTGGTATACATGTATTAGTGGGGCCAGTTACCTTTTCAAACCTATGAATTAAAATGTTGTGGTAGCATCTTTCTTTTCCTTAAAATTGCATTGGGTAACTAAGTGTCTGTAAGTTTAGAAAATGAAAATTGACTATATATGAGGTTCCTTAAATTCTCAATAAATAGCTAAGAACAAGATTGACTACATACAGAGGGGAAGTACATAGTTACAAGTTTCTGCTATCTGGGTGTCATCCCTGAATATTTTGGAGGTTTTTCTAAGCTTTCCATTTACATAAAAATGTTTTAATTGAATTAGAATTACATTCTGCTTCCCCTCTCTCCAGCTCCTCGAATGCCACCTTCAAGCTGATAGCCTCGTTTGTCATTTTGTCATTATACACAGGTGGAATTACATGTCTATGTATGTCTGTCCATGCACAAATATATATAAATGCAACCTGCTGAGTTCAATTTCTGTTAGCAATGTGTATGTGTTTTCAAGGCTGACCACTCTACACTGAACAGTCAACAATGCTCTCATCCCTGAAGAGGCTAATTCTCCTTCCCAAGCAGTGATTAGTTGACATCCCACTGGAATGTACCTAATCTTTTTAAAGTTTTCTTTATTTGTAGTAGAACATGGAATTGAGAATGCTAGCCCCAAAGAAAAACACTCATATATATATATTTGGTTTTTCGAGACAGGGTTTCTCTGTGTAGCTTTGCGCCTTTCCTGGAGCTCACTTGGTAGCCCAGGCTGGCCTCGAACTCACAGAGATCCGCCTGCCTCTGCCTCCCGAGTGCTGGGATTAAAGGCGTGCGCCGCCAACGCCCGGCAACACTCATATATTTTAACCACAACCATTTAGGTCATATGCAATTTGTATTTTTCTGGCTAAGAAATATATAAGAATACATGCCAGGACAGAGACATTGTTTATTCAAAGTGGCCCCCTTAGGTGGTAGGTTGTTAGTAGACCTTTTAAGAAACAGAATACTAAATTTGTTTCCCATTCAATGTATTTGAATTAAAAGAACAACACTACCCTTTCTGTCCTTGCTGTAGGGGGAAGTACACATTTACACACATAATCCTGGGCTGGAAGCTTTTTAGCTTTAGATGAGTCTACTTTTTGATATAGTAGTGGACTGTGAACAGTACGCCTCAATTTCCGTTCTTGCATCTCTTCCTTCAGCTCTCCTTTGCTTATTTGAAAGACGCAGTGCTTGGCGTTAGGATTACTCACACCACGGAAAGTCGTGGCCCTATTGCAAGAGCTTTAAATCTAATGAGAAAATGGGTCTGGAGAGACGACTATTAAAAGGTGTCCTGCTAAGTGATGCAAGGAAAGGTATGCATGAGGCCAGGCGGCAGCTTGAAAGCACTCATTTTAGTCACTGTGGAGCAAAGTCCATTAGTCAAGGAGGGGATACTCCACATGACTTTGAATCTTTTGCAAGCTCCTGTCATTTCAGCAAAGGTAACAGGATGTCGAAGCACACCTTGCCAGATAATAGAAGAGGTGATTGCATAAAACCATGAAATCAAAGTTATTTCTTGAGGTAGCACTTTTCAGCATGTGCCACAGAATTTCAGTCTATGAAGACAACCAAAATATATTATTTGAGCATTTCAAAAGTAGCCAGAAAAATACAAATATATCCCAAATGCAATTGAATCACTTCAAAACCTATCACGTTCATACTTATCCATAAACATTTTGGATCTAACCTTTCCTTTATTCATTCTCAATGGAGGAAGCAGGTAAATTTCTTGGCCTGTGAAAATGAACCCTTTTCTATTAGAAAGTAGTTTAAAGAATTCTAGACCACTGAATGAACTAGTTACTAAGACTTTCTAACTGCTTATCCCCAACTTCTGGATTCATATCTAGATTCTTTCACTTACAATCACAATGATTTTCTAAAAATTACTTAAATTTTTTAAGCCATAGAATTCACCCTGGTAGGAAAAAAAAAAAGATTTTAATGCCAAGCTTCTCCTTGTAGCAATTGCTGGGTCATATTCAAGTCCTCTTTCTCCTAGCCTTCCCAGGATGTGTGGTCTACGCATGGGGATTTCCCAGGTCATTTTCAGCATCCTCAATGACTTATTTAGTGATTTAGTAATACCACAACTCTAACTAGCTGCACCATTCACCAAGCCATGTTCTATAGATCTCCCTGCTACTGCTACAGGGACAAATTGATCTCACATGGCAGATAAAATGCAGGCATGCTTAAAAAAGTAGTGAGCAAAAATGCAGCAGAAAGAATCAGAAAACTCAATATGAAAATTGAAATAAAAAAGTAAAATGTATTATATTGAGGAGGGGAGCAATACCTACTATTGTGAAGGGAATTGCCAGAGTCAAGATTTAGCTAAATCTTAAAAAAAAATTACCTGTTTTGTTTCATTAAACACAGAGAGAATATAGGTCCTTCATGTTTGAAAAATGAAAAATAAGCATTAGAAATTGTGCCTGAGGAGCCAGGGGAAATGGCTCAATTATGCCTTGAGCACTTGAGCAATGTGTTGCAGGTCACACCTGTAATCCCACTAGGGAAGTAGAGAAAGAACCCCAGGGGTTCACTGGCTAGCCCATCTTACTGAATCTGTAAGTTGCAGATTCACTGAAGACACCCAATGTACACACACTGGGCGTGGGTGTGGGCAGACAGACAGAGAGAATGAAAATAAAAAAAATCATGCTTTAAAATTTTTTTGTGTTTTTACATAAATGGATGCATTACATTAGGAAAAAATAATAGTTGTCCTGGAATTTACCATATAGCACAGACTGGAATTAAACTTGTCCCATCTGGGCTTCCTAAGTGCTGAGATTACAGGTGTGAGTCACCATGGCCAGCATGTGTCTGAAATGATTAACCTATTTCACATATTATTTGAAAAGAAGAAACTAGAAAAGTACAGAGCTAATAGATGATGCTATCTTGTTTTTATTATGAAAAAAGTACTAATAACAAGATACTGAATTTATAAAATTTTAAATCATCCGAAACAAAAACCAAAAACCATTAAAGCTGACTTTTACTGTAAAGGGAAAGAATGATGAGAGCAGAGGAATATGCTTTAAAAGGAAGATAACTGGAATGAGGATAGATAGAGACAGCCTGGGGGGGAAAAACCACAACCCATGGAGGGTCTTCTGTAAGTGGAGCATGCCGATTCTCAGGTGGAACTTGTATGTTGTTGAATACTGTTGGATCAAAGTATGTATTAAGAATCTCACATGTACATGGGCACCACGGTTCAAGAGAAGTCTGTGGTTATTTCCTTCAAACAAACATTAAGGAAGGAAAAGGGAGCACAGTCCAGTCAATCAAGGGAAGTTGCTTGTTATCAGAGCCTCTGACTTCTCTGGATAGGTCTGGAGAAAAGGGACCACAGATTATAAACATTATGTAAATTCGTCACTGGCACAAGTCTCTTCTAACTGAATTTGCAAAGGAAGCATGTGCAATATCATTGATGCTCTCAATGATTCAGTAATACACAGTGTTTTCAAACCTACCCCCGTAAGACACCAGTCTAGGAGCATCTGGCTTTCATGTGTGCATTTAGCTCTGATATTACTTGGATCTTCTTATTTTGAGTTTGGATGAGGGTGTTTTTATCTTTCTATAAAGCCAACTCTTGGCTGCATTGACCCTCTTTATCATTTCTTCAGCTCCATCTTTCTTTTATTTCTATTTTGTTCTTTGCTACTTCTTTTCTCTTTCTAATTTGGGTTTTTGCTAATGTATTTTTCAACTTCTGGAAAGTATATTTTTTTAATACAGGAAACTGTGTCATATTTTTCTGTCAAGATCAGTAACAATTATTGTGTATTATTTTTAGAATCTGCATAATCATTAACAAATATTTATTTTATTGATATTGGCAATAAAAAATTAAAAATTCTCTGTAAACATGAGTTGCAAAAAGAATATTTTGCTATTATTATGAAATAGCTAGAACTTACATTTTAAGTTGTTCAGAATATTTTGAAAACACTTTCAGTAGCACATTTGTTGTCAGAGGTGCTTTTTAAAAATGATTTTAAACACTTTTTTATTATTTAAAACAATTTTTTAAATATAAATGTATTTTTATTATATTCTTCCCCTCTCTGAAGTTAGCCCAGATCCTCCACTCCTCTCTACCCACACAACCTTAATTTCTTTCTCAAGAAAACAACCCCAAAACTAAATACAACTAAACATCTAAAACCTAGAAAAAAGAGAAAAGGGGGGGTTTACCAAACTCTACTCAAATGAAAATACACTCAAAAAAAATTGTGGAGCCCAATATGTTGATCTCTTGGACATGAGATCTGCCCAGATGTGGTTAACATACCTAGTGTCATCCTGTTGGAGAAAACTGATTGTCCCTCTAGCGGCTGGTGTAAAGGACAGTTCCATTATTAACCTTACACTAGTGGATAAGTTTACATTCATTTATTCACTTTTAAATATAACAAAATAAAATATAAGATGAAACAAAACTATCACATCAAAGTCAGCCAAGACAAACCAACACAAGAAAAAGAGCCCAAGAAAAGGCACAAGAAACCCACTCATTTACTCGCTGAGAAATCCCGTAAAAACGTAAGCCTTTATGTAAGTGCAGAGGACCTGGAGGAGACTGGCCCATGCAGGCCCTGTGCATGCTGCTCCAGTCTCTGTGAGATCATATGAGCTTTGCTCATGTGAATTTAGAGGACCTTGCTTTCCTGGTGTCCTTCATCCCCTCTAACTCTTACATTTTTTCTGCCTCCTCTTTGTCAGGGGTTCCCTGAGCTCTGTGGGGAGGGATTTGATGGGGACATCTCCTGCATGTTCCAGTCTCTCACATTTTGTGTAATGTCTGGCTGTGAATCTCTCTATTTGTTCCTATATACTACAGAAGAAAGCTTCTCAGATGAGGGTTGACCAAGGCACTGATCTATGAGCACAGCATAATATTATTAGAAGGTATTTTATTACTACCAGTTTTTAATTTTTTTTAGATCAATATTATTTGGTTTTGCCCTGAGTCCTATATTCTTGGCAACAGTCTGACCTTTAGGGGGATTTCTATTGGTCCCCTTAAGCTAACAATACAATTAGATGTAACCCAAACCTAGTGCTGGAAACTTTGTTTGGTGACATGAGATGGCTGACTCCCTGTTATTGGTGATTTCATTTAGATTGCCTTCCTTTATGTACATATTTTAGGAGGTTTCTACTGTATTAGGTTTCTATAACTCTCAAATGCCCATCAATTTTAGCTATGCCTCCCCATATTCTCTCCTGCTAGCCCCACTTCGTATTAATTCCAGATCCTTCTCCATCAATGCATAAATTATCTATATTTCCCTTTCCTAATGAGATTTATCTGTTCCCTGTAGTCCGTTACTCTATACCTACTCTCTGAGGTTCTATGAGTTTGTATCTTGGTAATCACTACCGAACATCTAGTATCTCCATATAAGTGAGTACATACCATATTGTATTTCTGGGTCTGGTTACTTCGCTTATGATGATTTTTTTCCTAGTTCCATTCTTTTTCTTAAATTTTCATATTTTTTTAACTGAGGAATACTCCATTGTATAAAAGTACCATATTTTCTTTATCCATTTTTCTGTTGAGGGGGCATCTAGATTTTTTCCAAATTCTGCCTACTATAAATAGAGCAGCAATGAACATGGCTGAGCAAGGATCCCTGTGGTAGGATGGAGCATTCTTTGGGTATATGTCCAAGAGTGGTATAGCTAGATCTTGAGGTAAATTGACTGCCATCTTTCTGAGAATGGCCTCACTGATTTCCATAGTGGCAGTACAAGTTTTCACTCCCACCAGCAATGCATGAGTGTTCCTCTTACTCCACATCCTCAGCAGCATGAGTTATCACTTCTTCTGTAGATCTTAGCTATTCTGACAGGTATAAGATGAAATCTCAAAGAAGTTTGCTTTGCATTTCCCTGATGGCTAAGGATTTTTAATGTTTGTTTAAGTATTTCTCAGATATTTGAGTTTCCTCAATTGAGAATTTTGTTTAGATCTATACCACCTTTTTCAATTGAGTTATTTGGTTTTGTTTTATATCTAGTTTCTTGAGTTCTTTGTATATTTTGTATATTAGCCCTCTATAGGATGTGTAGTTGCTAAAAATCTTTTCCCATTCTGGAAGATGTCAAATTGTTCAAATGACATTATCTTTTGCTGTGCAGAAGTGTCCCTGTTTCTTGGGATCTCATTTATTAATTGTTGATCTTAGTACCTTCACTATTGGTGTTCTGTTTCTGTCTTTTCTTATGCTAATTAGTTCAAGGCCATTCCCCACTTTCTCTTCTATCAGATTCAGTGTATCTGGTTTTTGGATGAGGTCTTTGATCCACTAGGGATTGAGTTTTGCTCAAGGTGGTAAGTAGGGATCTATTAGCCTTCTTCTACATGAAAACATCCAGTTTGAACAATCATTTGTTAAAGATGCTGTCCTTTTTCCAGTGTATATGTCTGGATCCTTTATTTATTTATTCATTTTTTTTAAAAAAGGTCCATACTCCGTGTGGATTTATGTCTGCGTCTTTAAGTCAATTCTATTGATCAATGTGCCTGTTTTTGTTTGTTTGTTTGTTTTTGCCTTTTACCAATACCATAGTGTTTTTATTACTATAGCTTTATAGTACAACTTAAAAATCGGGAATAGTGATGCATCCAGCAGTTCTTCTATTGTTCAGGTTTGTTTTAGCGATCCTGGCTTTTGTTTTTGTTTTTGTTTTTGTTTTTTTCCATGAGAGTTTCATATAAAGCTGAAAATTGTCCTTTTGAGATAGCCATGTGAGAATTCTGTTAAAATTTTGATGGAGATTGCATTGAATCTGTAAATTGATTTTGGTATGATGCACATTTTTACTATGTTTATTCTATTTATTCATGAGCAGAAGAGGCCTTTCCCTCTTCTAATATCTTTGACAATTTCTTTCTTTAATGACTTGATGTTTTTATCATACACATCTTTCACTTGCTTGGTAAGAGCTACTCCAAGAAATTTTATATTATTTGAGGCTATTGTGAAAGGTATAGTTGATGGGTATATGGCGCTGGTTGGTTGGCAGAAAAGTCATGGGCCACAGCAGAACCCAATGTTAGTTTTTAGAGCTTTATTAGGAGGAAAAATGGGTGTGGAGAAGGAGACCAGGCCTCGTGAGAGAGAAAGATGGGGGAGGGAGCAGAGCAGAGCAGAGCAGAGAGGAAACAGAAAAAGAGAAGGTGGGGATCCTTGTCTGGCTTTTTTGTTTGTTTGTTTGTTTGTTTTTTGTTTTTGTTTTTCATGACAGGGTTTCTCTGTGTAGCTTTGAAGCCTGTCCTGGAACTCACTCTGTAGCCCAGGCTGGCCTTGAACTCTCAGTGATCCCCTGGCTCTGCTGGGATTAAAGGCGTGGGCCACCACTGCCAGCTCCTCTGGCTTTTTAAAGATGGGGATTGTGTGACCATGGGGTAGTACACAGTCGCCCACACCCACTGATGATGTAAGACATTAGACCCAAGATGCACATGTACAGAATCCTAACAATAGTTTCCCTGATTTCTTTTTCAGTCTGTTTGTCATTTGCATATAGAAGGGCTACTGTTTTTTTGTTTGTTTGTTTGTTTTTTTAAATTAATTTTGAATCCAGACACTTTGCTGGAAGTCCTTATCAGGTGTAAAAGTTTACTTGTGAAATTTTTCAGGTCACTTAAGTATACTTTCATATCATCTGCAAATAATGATTTTTCACTTCTTCCTTTCCAATTTGCATCCATTTGATCTTTTTTAGTTGTCTTATTAGTCTAGATCAGACTTCAAGGACTATATTGAATAGATATGGAGAGAGTGGATAACCTTGTTTTGTTCCTGATTTTAGTGGAGTTTCTTTTCTTTTAAGTTGATGTTGGCTGTGGACTTGCTGTAAACTGCATTTATTATGATGATGAATAGTCTCTCCAGAACTTTTATCATGAAGGTGTGCTGGATTTTGTCAAAGGGCTTTTCTGTATCTAGTGAGATGAATATGTGCTTTTTGTTTGTTTTGTTTCTTTATTTGTTTTGTTTTGCTGTTGCTCTTGTTTTTGTCTTTCTGCTTGCTTCAATGGTAAATTGCATTTATTTACATATTTTGAATTATCCCTGCTTCTTTAGGATGAAGCCTACTTGGTCATGGTGGATGATCTTTTTGATGTGTTCTTGGATTCAGTTTGCAAGTATTTTATTGCATATCTTTGTATCTATGTTCATAAGGGAAATTTGTCTGTAATTCCCTTTCTTTGTTGGATCTTTGGGTGGTTTGAGTGTCAGCAGGACTGTGGAGTTGTAAAATCAATTAGGCTATATTTCTTCTGTTTGATTTGGTGGAAAAAAATTGAGAGAGGTATTGTTGTTAACTCTTCTTTGATAATCTGGTAGAATTCTGTGATGAAACAATTTGGTTCTGGGCTTTTGTTGTTGTTGTTGGGAGATTTGTAATGACTGCTTCTATTTCACTAGGTGTTATAGATCTGTTTAAATTGCATATGTGATCTTGACTTAACATTTGTAAGTGGTATGTACATATTGGGGAAATTATCCATTTCATTTAGATTTTCCAATTTTGTGGAGTACAGGTTTTTACAGTATGTCATTATTCTCTGTATTTCCTCATTGTCTATTATGTCCCCATTTTCATTTCTAACTTTGTTAACTTAGATATTCTCTCTCTATTCCTTTTAGTTAATTTGGATAAGGGTTTGTCAGTCTTACTGATTTTTTCAAAGAACCAACTCTTTGCTTTATTGATTCTTTCTATTGATTTTCGTTTGGTGCTTTCTACTTTACTAATTTTATCTCTGAATTTGATTATTTTTTGCTTTCTACTCCTTTGGGGTGTTATTTTTTCTTTTTTATTCTAGAGCTTTCACATGTGCTGTTGTTAGTATGAGATCTCTCCAATTTTCTTTTTTTATATAGGCACTTATTGCTATGAACTCTTATAACAGCCTTCACTGTGTCCCATAAATTTGAGTTTGTTGCATATTCATCATCATTAAATACTAAAGTCTTTTATTTCTTTCTTAATTTATGTCTTGACCTAGTTTTCATTCAATAGAGACTTGTAGGTGGAAGGTTTCTCTAGGTCCCTCCAAGCCCCTGCAGTCCCGTGGCCCATTTATAAAATAATCACTCAAAACCTTATATTAATTAAAACTGCTTGGCCATTAGCTCTGACCTACAACTGACTAGCTTTTACACTTAAACTCAGCCCATTTCTGTTAATCTATATGTTGCCACATGTTCTGTGGCTTTACCTGTGTGTCATTACACGCTGCTCCCTGGACGGAGGGGTGGCATCTCCTGACTCAGCCTTCTTCTTCCCAGAATTCTCTTTGTCTGCTTATCCTGCCTATACTTCCTGCCTGGCCAATCAGCATTTTATTGAACCAGTGTACAAAAGCATTATCCCACCATAGAGACTTGTTCGGTATTCATGAGTTTGTAAGCTTTTTGTTTGGGTATCCATTTTTAATTTGTGGTCTCAGATAGAATATAGGAAATTATTTTGATTTTCTTTTATCTTTTGAGACTTGCTTTATGTCTGAGTATATGGTCAAAATTTTGGAGAAGGCTCCATGAGGCATAGAGAAAAAGGTATATTCTTTCATGCTTCAGTGAAATCTATAAATATCTGTTAGGTCCATTTGGTTCATTACTTCATTTAGTGCCTCCATTTCTCTGTTTACTTGTTATCTTGATGACTTATCTATTGGTGAGAGTAGGGTACTGAAGTCTCCCAATCACAGTATGTGAGGGTAAATATGTGATTTAAGCCAGAGTAGTGCTTCTTTTACAAGCTTTGGTGGCTTGTGTTTGGAGCATTGATGTTAAGAATTGAAATGTCCTTTTGATAGATTTTTTCCTTTGATGACTATGTAGTGTCCTTTCTTTTCTCTTCTGACTTGTTTTGGTTTGAAATCTATTTTATCAGATATTAAATGTCCACAGCAGCTTGCTTCTTAGGTCTATTTGCTTGGAATATCTTTTTTTTTCCCAATTCTTTACCCTAAGATGTTATGTACCTTTGGTGTTAAGGCGTGTTACTTAGATGCATCAGAAAGGTGGATCACACTTTTGTTTCTATTCTGTTACTCTGTGTCTTTTTATTGGGTAACTGATGATGTTGATGATGAGAGATATCAATCACCAATGATTTTTGATTCCTCCTATATTGTTGATGGTATGAAAAAGGAAACACTGATATTATTGCTAGAAATCTAAATTACTTCATTCAGAACAGAAGTCAGTATTGAAGTTTCTCATAAAATCTAAAAATAGAACTACTAAAAGATCCAACTATCTATAATATATCTGTTACATATAAAAATAAATGAGTATTAGATACATATTGTCATGCCTGTGGTAATGTTCACTATAGCCAAGCAATTCATGGAATCAGCCTAAATATCCACCAATATATCAGTAGATAAAGAAAATATGTCTATCTATCTATCTATCTATCTATCTATCTATCTATCTATCTATCTCACACATACACACAGACACACACACACACACACACACACTTACACATGAACTACACACACACTCACATACTCACACACAGACATTCCACACAGGCTCTTGCACACACACATATTACTCACATATTCTACACACACATATTCAGAGTCTCATACACATACACACACTTCACATGCACACTCTCACACAAACTACACATACACACTACACACACACACACACACACACACACACACACACACAGAGATGTTTTCTTAAGCAGAAGGAAAGTGAAATCATGGCATTTGCAGGAAAATGAGTGATTTAGACATCATCATGTTAAGGAAAAAAAGCCAGAATCAGAAATAAAAATACTACATATTCTGTTTTACAAGAAGAAACCAGAATCCTAAAAATATAACTTTAAAGTAATGCAGTGGATGTCAGGTAAAGGAAAGAGGCAAGTGTGGATCCCCTGACCCTGACTGGCCTTTGAGCACCAGTAGTCCCAGGTTGTCGAGAAGGTAGGGAGCAGGGTCTCCCATTACTATGGCAGATATGAACAGCCTGGGAGACTGTTTTAGAGGACAGCTCGTTTATTGAAATGATAGGGCTAGCTTATACAGCTCGAGTTGGCAGGGAGGGAAGAAAAGAGGTCAAAGGAGGAAGTGCTACAGCAGGACAAGGTTTCTTAGTCAGATTAGCAGACTGCTGGTCACATGATTTCTGAGAAGCCAGTTTTCTGGGGGTGGGTGCGGAGAGGCGGACAGGACAGAAGCTTGACTGACTTTATCATGACTTGGCCTTTGTCTCTATGGAGTTGAGTAGGCCCAAGCCCAAGAAAGTGGCCCTACTCCTGCCTTGTTCTCTGAGAAATGTCTGGGTATGGGCAGTGCCCTTCTGTCCCTCAGCTGGCTTAGGAACCACAGGCAAGGACTAGGTGAAGGGGAAGAAGAGAACGGGAGGTCTGAGTATCAAATGCCCATGTGGGAACGTCAGAGAAATTCTTTAGGATACTTGACTAAAATATCTAGATAATCACAACTAAATGAAGATATGCTTTCCCTGAAAGTTAACTGAGGTTAGACTTCTCAAAATTTCTGTACTGTGAATTTGTGTGGTATGGATTTATATGGTGGAAATTTGTGTGATGTGAATTTGTATGCTGTGGCCTAAATTATTTTGAATATGAGGAAAGAAAGTCTTATTATGTGACTAGAGATAAAAATATCATTTTTTTTCTGAAAAACATTTCTAAAATAATTTAATTTTAAAGTAAATTTCAAGAAAATTTCTTAATTAGGAGTCTGAAAATGTAATTTTAAATCAGAGAAATAAATATGTTAATTGCCCCGATAACTTACATCAGCAAGAGGAAGGAGAGAGTCGTGGTTGCTTCAGACAGCAACAAGGAAGACGCAAAGCTGCACACATTGAGAACAGGTCCCCTGGGATACAGGATGCAAATGTAAACAGAAAAACAAAAGTATAATTTTGGAAGCTACTTTAGTTTAAAACACACAATGCAGCAGAAAAAATTAATAGAGTATGTAAATTAATTGGAAAACTTATTAATCATGTTAAAATTTTTCACATAAATATCAATATGTTCCATCTTCCTGTCTGTCTGTTCATTCATTTATTTATTTTCAGACACCAGTGAAACATTTATTCTTTGTTGTTGCTGTTGTTTAACAAAATAAATTATAATGGCATAAAACAAAAACCATCATATTGAAGTTCGACAAGACAAATCAACAGAACAGTAAGAGCCCTAAGAGAAAGCAGAAGAACCAGCGATCTGCTTATTCATGCATTCAGTAGTCTCATAAAAGTACTAACTCAAAACTATAGTATATATGCAAAGGTCCTGGTGTAGACCTGTGCAGGTCTGGTGCTTGTTGCTTCAGTCTCTGTGAGTTCATATCAGCTTTGCTTAGTTGTTTTAGATGACTGTTTTCCCCTGGAATCCTTTGTCCCCTCTGTCTCCCACACTCCTTCTG
>CABHPR010137015.1:21345-38524 GCA_902168415.1 Peromyscus melanophrys | reverse complement strand
TTTTTTTTTTTTTTATTGTACCTCCTCTGTGGTCTGGAGCAATCACAGTCTGATAAATGTCTGTCTCTCAGAACCACAAATGTTCTTCCCTAGAAGAGAAAATCTTCACAGCAATTTCTCCCCACCATTTGTCTTGCCAAACTTTTCCAAACTGACCTTTGCCGATGCTTTCTTGTAACACGATGGTCTTGGCAATTCTCTGAACAAGCAGCAGTAGACCCTTCGACCCAGGTAGCAGCATCATTGCAGTCACCAACAGGATGAGAAGGAGCCAGCAATTTGGAGTAGCAGCCACTGCCTCCATGGTTCCACCACTGTTTGTGGCTCGGCCCCAGCTGAAGCTTCTCCTAGGTTGGCCTCAAACTCGGGATCCTCCTGCCTCTGCCTTCTTCAGTAAATCCTACCGATGTGCACCACCACAACCGGCTGATTGTAGCTCGGGCCTGAGCGGGGGCCCACAAGGCCACAGGCAGCAGCTTTTTCATGAATTCGTACCACAAACGTTGGGCGCCAGATCTAGCAAGAATTGTTAGAAGGTCTTATTAATACAAACAAACCTGAGGCCAGTTATTGGGGTGAATGCTGGAAGATCAGAGAAGCAGAACAAGCCACAAAGTGGTGGGCTGGAAAGACGGCTCAGTGGTTAGAGTACGGGCTGTTTTTCTGGAGGACCCGGGTTTGATTCCGAGCACCCATGTGGTCCTCACAGCGGTCTGTAACTCCAGTGCCAGGGGTCTGATGTCCTGCTTCTGACTTCCAAGGTCGCTGCATGCACACGGTGCAAGACATAAATGCAGGCAGAGCACCCATACACATCGAATTAAAATAATTGTAAAGGGAGAAACAATTGATAAACACCAAATGTCAACCTCTGGCTTCTATGAGAACTCACACACACTTGTGTGCTTACACAGGAACCCATTATACGCCTTTTTAAATCCCACAAATATCCGCAGCTTTCCTCACAACAGCCCTGCGTGCACAGCCAGCTCCTTCAGAATCCAACAAAACAACAACAAAAGCAGGGAACACAGTTCAGTGAAAGGTGTGTGTGTGTGTGTGTGTGTGTGTATGCATGCCATTTCCTTTCTCCTCTACCCTCCTTCTGTGGGTATTGTGGTGTGGCATTCTTTCAGTTTATTATTTAACTCATTTTTTAAAATTGACCTATTTTTATTTTATGTGTATGGGTGTTTTGCCCAAATATAAGTTTGTGTACTATATGAGTGCCTGGTGTCCACAAAGGTGAAAATTCGATGCTAAAGTCCTTGGAATTGAAGTTCCAAATGGCTGTGAGCTGCCAGATGGGTGCTGGGAAACAAACCCAGGTCCTTTGCAAGAACAGCCAGTGCTCTTAAGCACTGAGCCATCTCTCTAGTCCCTCCCCCACTTTTTTTTTTTTTTTTACACAAGGTGTCATTTTATATCTCAAACTGGTCTCAGATTCTCAGCAATCTTCCTGCCTCAGTCACCCATGCATTATAGGCATGACCTACCTTGCCAGGCTTGCAAAGACTGGGCTTTGGTTTGGTTTTGTTTTTGGTTTTTTGAGACAGGATTTCTCTGTGTAACAACCCTTGTTGTCCTGGAACTCACTCTGTAGACCAGGCTGGCCTTGAACTCACAGAGATCCACCTGCCTCTGCCTCCGGAGTGCTGGGATTAAAGGTGTGCCCCACCACGCCTGGCACAATACTGATTTTGAATGAAAAACAAAAGAGCCTCTACCGGCCAGGCTGTGAGTTTGAGGCCAGCCTGGTCTACGTAGCCCGATCCAGGACAGGCACCAAAACTAAGAGCCTCTACCTCAGGTGCATAATGCTGAAATTTCACATTTGTATTTCCCAGTTTGTGTTTTGTTGTTTGCCCTTGACCAGAAAAACAAACACAACCCAGATCCAGGCTAGCAGGGCAAGAGCTGGCCCTTCTGGAGTTGCTGAGCCAGGGTGAGTACAGCTGCTCCCTGGTCATATGCTCCCAGGTCCCTGACGGCTGCTGCACTAAAGCCATTGACTCCAAAGCCACTCCTGGGCTCCAGCAACTTTGGAGAGGCAGAACCAGCTTCCCTTCTTGCCACAGGTTCACTTTTCCAAGTCCTAAGCAGATGAACTCATGCAGCTGGTTGGCTGATGGAATTTTAATGATGGTCTTAGGTAGCCCAGGCTGCTCTCAGACTCAGTGTGCAGCTAGAGATGTTCTTGACTCCTGTTCTCCCTGCCTCTACCTCCTGAGTGCTTGGATTGAGGTGACTGTTACCAGCCCAGACAGGAGTTTCAAAAAGCTATGCTGAGACATATTGAAGTACCTGAGATGGGCATTAATCACACCAACCACACTGAGAAGTTGGCAGTGTACTGCCGGTCTAGAGGGAAAGAGCCAGCATCCCAAGGCCAGATTGGTGACACACCTGACTCAAACCCTCCCCCTTGTCACGCCTAGACTCCACTAGGGATACCAAGGAAAGGAAGCTAATGGTGGTGTCACAGGGAGAGGGCAGGGGGGGCACCTGGCCAGACCTGGAGCACCAGAGAATGGGGACTACAGAGAGGCCAAGGGTTGTGGGCAGAGAAATCTCAGAGGTGCTGAGACTGCAAGCCCCCAGAGTATGCCTCATCGTCCCTTCACTACAAAACACAAGTCAGTGGCTGGGCAGGTGGCCCAGGCGACAAGTTGCTTGTCATGCGGGTGTGAGTACCTGAGTTTGATCCACAGCAGCATGTAAAGGAGCTCACGGCAGTGGCTTTAACCTATAATCCCAGAACCGGGGAGGCAGGGAAAGGGATTCCTGGGGGGAGAAACCCTGTCTCAAAAGATGAAATGAGACTAACGAAAACTCCTGATGCCAACCTCAAGTGAACTCACGTGTGTGTGAACATCTGCACATGTACTCAGGAACACATACATACATTTAAAAAAAAAAAAAAAAAACCGGGCGGTGGTGGCGCACGCCTTTAATCCCAGCACTCGGGAGGCAGAGCCAGGCCGATCTCTGTGAGTTCGAGGCCAGCCTGGTCTACAGAGTGAGTTCCAGGAAAGGCGCAAAGCTACATGGAGAAACCCTGTCTCGAAAAAAACAACAAAAAAAAAAACCAACCCACAAGGTTAAGACAGAAACATTAAGAACTTGAGCTGGGGACAGCAGGGGTTTGAACTGGCAGCTGGCCTTGCTCAACCTGTGGATTGCTTAAGTCTGCCCAGGCCCAGCACAGTGTCCAGGGATCTCTGCATTTAAGGAATGCCCAGGCTGACATCCGGCACTCCAGAGACAGTGCTGAAGTTTTCCAAACCTGACTAATCATCAGATTCTGGATCTAACCCCAAATTCCCAAACTCCTCTCTCCCCAATCCCAGGGAATTCCACTCTGGTTGTTGTTTGTCTGTTTTGTTCTTTAGGAATACTCTACCAGGATTTAATAAACCTCCCCTCTGTGCCTTGCTTTGCTTATCTGCAAAATGGGAGAAGCATGGAATCTTCCTCTTGGGGTTGTCGTGAGGCCTAAGTACAAAGAATCATGTCCGATGCACCACACATGCGAAACCACGGTTCGTCCTTACTAAAGCAGTAGTTCTGAGCCATGTGCAAGAATCACTATTGCCTGTTTTGTTTTCAAATACAAATAGGTCCTACTCAGAAAAACCATGACAGAAAGAATGAATTAAGCCCAGCATGGTGACATATACTAAGGAGGCTGAGGCTGTGAGACCTGTCTCAAAAGCAGAGAAAAGGGACGGGGAAGCTAAGGATTGCTGTTCTTGGAGAGGATTGGACCTCTAGCACCTATGGTATCAGACTGTCTTCTGGCCTCTGCAGCCCTCTTGCCCTCATTTGTGTATGCACACGCGCACGCACGCGCGCGCACACACACACACACACACACACACACACACACACACACACACACACTTGTAAAAATAAAGTAAAATATTTGTAAAATATGACAAGATAAAAAGCTAGCATGATGGCAGATGCCTGTCGTCAGCTATGTGTTGAGTTCAAAGCCAGCCTAGGCTACATAAGACCTTGTCTCAAAGGAAAAATAGACTGTCACCTTCTGTGCACCGGGTAGTGCCAGCCTAGGTAAGAGACTTTAAAGGGGACATGATAGCAATACCTGTGATCCCAGCACTCAGAGAAGTGTGGAGACAGGAAGACTTCCTGTTTGAGATTAGTCTAGGCTATATAGTGAGTTCAAGGCCATCCTGAGCCACTAAGTACTTTACCCAAGGCCGTACAGCTAGAAGATAATGAATTGATAACCAAGCTGATCTCTGTATCTGTTTTGCAAAGCTGCCACGCACTGCTCTGCCCCTTCAGAAGATCCCTCCTACTCTGCTGGCTCTGGGCAACCTCTGATCCCTACTACTCCACCTACTCTGGGCAACCTCTGATCCCTCCTACTCTGCCTGCTCCAGGCAACCTCTGATCACCTTCCTAGTGTCTGTTCCAGAGTCCCGGATGACTAGAGTCAGTCTGTGTGGCCTTTTAAAGGTCTGGCTTCTTGTTTTGTCCTATTTGGTTTTGGTTTTGGAGATTGGGTCTTCAAGTGTCGTCCAGGCTGATACTCAACATTCCTCCTCCCATCCCCCACCCCCACCCCCCACTTAGGTCTCCCAAGAGCTAGGATTACAGGTGGTCTGGTTTCACTCGATGTAAGGTCAGAAAGTTCCATCCATGTCATTTCATGAATCGTTTTCCTTTCGATGATGGAAAAGGGTTCTGATGAGCTCTTTGGCCATCAGCGGACATCTGGATTGTTTTCGGTTTGGAGCAGCCATGCTGCTACTGTGATCAGGTACAAGTCACTCTGTATGATAGATTCTCACTTCCCGCAGGTAAGTGCCTGGAGCGGTTTCTGTCAGAGAGAGGCATGTGTTAAACGTTCTGAGTCTTTTCCAGGGTGTTAGTACAGCAGGAAGCCTCCTGTCTGCTCCCACCATGGGCTTACATGCAGACTTGAGGTCACACAAAGTTATCTCTTTTTAACATGGGAGCTGGGATCCGAACTCTGGTCCTCATGCTTGTGCAGCAAGCACTCTCCCTGCTGAGCAATTTCTCCAGACCTTCTCTGCATTTTCTAAATGCTATCCTTTGAAGACTAGATGGTTCAAATTTTTTAGAAGAGGTGGTGGAGAAATAGCTCGGGGTAAAGAACACTTCCTGCTTGGGGACTGAGCAGTTCACGACCACCTATAACTCCAGTTCCAGGAGATCCAGTGCCCTCCTTTGGCCTTGGCAGGTACCTGTACCCATGTACATATACTTCTACAGAGACGCTTGTACATAGACATAATTAAAAATAAATCATTTTGAAAACAAGCAAACATAATTAACTGTTTTAAATGAGAGAATTGCTGTGGGATCCTCTACTGAGCCAGGATCTTCCCCAGGCACGGCCCCATTCCCAGTGGTGGTGTAAGAAGTAGCCAGTGGGGATAAAACTAAGTGCTAAGTTCCCCCAGATCTCGTCCCCCCACTTCCTGTCTACTCATGCTGGGGATTGAATCTAGGTCCTGTGCATACAAGCCAAGCACTTACCACCGACCCACATCCCCAGCAGCCTGGGTCTCTTAGCATGTGAGTTAGATGGGTAAAGTTGGGACCAGGGTCACAATCGTGCTGCCAGGATTCCATGTTACATCATCATCCGGGAGAGCCAGTTCGTAGGCAGGTGTATCATGACGCACAGGCTTGGAGACTAAAGCATTAGATAAGAAGGCACCTTTCTGAGGCCTGTTTTTCTTCAGGGATCCAGTCACAGTCTTGGTCTCAGAACACTCAAGAAAACAAGAGTCCTGCAGAATAACCCATCTATAGAAAAGTATACAAGAAAGCCGGGCGGCGGTGGCACACGCCTTTAATCCCACCATTCGGGAGGCAGAGGCAGGCAGATCTCTGCGAGTTCAAGGCCAGCCTGGTCTACAGAGTAAGATCCAGGACAGGCACCAAAACAACACAGAGAAACTCTGTCTCAGAAAAAAAAAAAAAGAAAGAAAGAAAGAAAAGAAAAGTATACAAGATAGTTTATTTTAAAGCAAATACCTGCATAATAGCTTCCAAAGTCCCCATGTGAGTCAGTACCAGATCACCAGAACCTACCATGTACCCTTTCTCATCACAGAACTTCTCGACTCACATCCTAATTTACATTTACTCCCTTCCTTACTTAGACTTACAATTTTACAAACATTCCCGAGCCCTGAGGCCAGTGTGGGTACGCGTGCTGCTGGCTTCTGTCTGAACACACTCTGTCTTTGTGGACTGTTCATCCTCCCTCTGAACAGACCACCATTTGTCTGTCCCTTCTCCTGGTGATGGACTTTTGTCCTGTTTTTATTTTGTTGTAATCAATTTGTCATATTTATTATTTATTTATATTTTTAAGTTATCAGGATTTTCACTGGGGTTGCATTCAGTGTGTAGACTAGTTTCAGAACTGATGTACTTACATTGTGGAATCTCTGTGTCCACGAATGCATTATTTATTTAACTAAATTTTTGATTTTTTTTTTTGAGTCAGAGTTTTACTGTGTAGCTCTGTCTGGCCTGGCACTCACTGTGCAGCCCAGGCTACCTTCAAACTCATAGCAATCCTCCTGCCTTGGTGCCAACATTGCAGGCATGTGTTACCATGCCCAGATTGTTTTATTTTTTATTAACATGTACATATTATGAATGTATTATAATATTTCCTTCCTTATTTATTTTTAATTTTTTTCTGGCAAGGTCTTTTAGAGCCAAGACTAGCTTTGAAGGCTTCCTGATCCTTCTGCCTCCGTCTCCTAAGTGCTGGGATTGATTATAAGTGTGTGCACTCCATACTCAGTACTACATACTCACACTCAGCTCTTTTAAAGTCCTTTGCAGTATATATGTGTGGATGTGTGCACGTGATAGTGTGAGTGTGGAGGTCAGAGAACAACTTGTGGAAACGGGTTCTCTCCTTCCACTGTTGGGCCCTGGGGATTGAACTCGGGACATCAACCTTGGTGGCAGGTGCTTTTTCTCACTGATACACATCACTGATTTTCAGTTTCCCAAATAGAGATATAGAGGTTATTACAATTTTTATTTTGTTGTTGTTGTTGTTTTATTCTTGGCCATTGGTATTTCTCTCTTCCTTTCTTTTGTTTTGTTTTGTTTGTTTTCGGTTTTTTGGGACAGGGTTTCTCTGTGCAGCTTTGGAGTTTCAGGAGCACGCAGCTTTGAACAGTTTACTGCTGGAATGCTCTCGACTTGTGTATTCGCTCTATGCTTAGTAAGCGTGCTAACCAAGTAGATTCTTCTAAATGTCCTTCCTCTATTGCCCAAGAAAAATGGCTTTTTAGTCTTTTCTTCCTTTCAACCTTTTATGTCTTTTATATCTGTTTGTTTTGTGTTTGTTTGTTTGTTTGTATGAGGCAGGATCAAATGCTGTAGTCAAGGATAGCCTCTAACTCACTAATTAGTCCAGGCTGGCCTCAAACTTGAGTGGATCCTCCTGTCTCAGCCTCCCAAGTTCTGGGCTTATGGGCATAAGCCATCTAAGTCCTTTTCTTGCCTTTTACATATTTTCACCTAAGCAAGAGGCAAGTCAGTTAGCAATGGGGAACAGTGGGGTACTGGAAACAGTGGGGTACCAGAGAGCAGTGGAGACTGGGGAGCAGTGGGGTACAGGGAGCAGTGGGGTATAGGGAGCGGTGGGGTACAGGGAGCGATGGGGTACAGGTAATGGTGGGGTACAGGGAGCAGTGGGGTACAGGTAATGGTGGGGTACAGGGAGCAGTGGGGTACAGGGAGAGGTGGGGTACAGGGAGCAGTCAGGTATAGGGAACATACAGACCCTTCACTGTCTCAGTTCTCTCCTCTGACCACTGTTGACCCCGCCTGGCACATCAGGACCTCTGCTGATAGCGTCCTGAGTCCTGCAGGAGAAGTGCAGATTCTCGCTTTCAGTGATCAGAAGCAGCGGAGATTTGATACTAAAATTTCCACTAGGAAGCCAGAGGCTCTGTCAGCAATGCATATCAATATTGTGGTTTTTATTTCCTCTATAGTCTTTCCCTCAAATTCAATTCACTACTAATTGTTCTTCGTGTATAAGTGTGTTCTATCAAAAACATGGGGTTCCCAGTCCTACAGATATATCTACAATACAGCTCTCATACCTGAGGCTCAGGGATCACTGCGGAAAGATTGTGAGAGCCTGGGGTCAGGGAGTTTGCTGTGAGATTGTGTCTCCTAGGAATGTCAGAAGCTACGTAAATTCTCACCAACATGACTGCCTAAACATGAGCTGAACAAGGAGAGCAATAAACATGCCAAAATGAATGAGGAAAAGCCCACAAGGCCTCAACCCTAGCGAAAACCTACAGGCAACCAAGGACTGCTAAGAGTGGGAGAAACAGTCTTCTTCAGGGACGAGGACACCAACTGGTCATCCAGTACCAAGTGGTCAGTCCTGAAAACACACAAGTAGCATCACCCAGACTGAGCCGGCTATGCTTACATATTAGGGATATATACGCATGTACATGTGTGTTATGTACATAACAGCAACTAATAAAAGAGGCCATGAACTTGAAAGAGAGTAGGGGTGATGTGCAAGAGAGTTTGGAGGGAGGAAAGGGATGGGGGAATGATATAATTACATTATAATCTCAAAAAAATAGAAATATATATTTTTAAATGTATTTATTATTTTTTGTTTTTTTGAAACAAGGTCTCTCTATGTAATCCTGGCTGCCCTGGAACTCACTATATGGACCAGGCTGGTCTCAAACTCAGAGAACCACCTTTGTCTGTCACCTCAGTGCTGGGATTAAAGGTGTGTGCCACCATGTCTGGCAAGAATTTTTTTTTTTATGAGGGATTTTTGGTTTGGTTTTGTTTTAACTAGATGTAGTGGCTCATGCCTATAATCCCAGCACCTGGGAGGGTGAGGCAAGCAGACTGCCAAAAGTCAGAAGCCAGGGCTGGAGAAATGGCTCAGACCAGCACCCCCCCCCAAAAAAAAAACCCACGCAAAAACAGCAGCTCAAAAAACAAAACAAAACAACAACAACAACAACAACAACAACAACAACAACAAAAACCCCATGCCTGTAATTCCAGCTCCCAGGGATCTGCTGCCCTCTCCTGGCCCCCAAAGGCACACACACACACACACACACACACACACACACACACACACACACACAAAATTAGAGGCCAGCCTGAGCTATATAGGCCAGCCTGGGCTACAGTGTAATGAGGCTATTTCAAAAGACAACAACAACAAAAAGTTTTTCTTAAGAGTGTCAGAATTCAGCCGGGCAGTGGTGGCGCATGCCTTTAATCCCAGCACTCGGGAAGCAGAGGCAGGAGGATCTCTGTGAGTTTGAGGCCAGCCTGGGCTACCAAGTGAGTTCCAGGAAAGGTGCAAAGCTACACAGAAGAAACCCTGTCTCGAAAAATCAAAAAAAAAAAAAAAAAAAAAAAAAAAGAGTGTCACAATTCCGGAGGCAGAAATGGATCTCTGTGAATTTGAGACCAGCTTCATCTACACAAAGAATTCCAAGCCAGCCAGGGCTATATAGTGAGACTCTGTCCAAAAATATGAGGTAACAACCGGAGAGATGGCTCAGTGGTTAAGAGTGTGCCAACTCTCACCAAGGACTGGAGTTTGGCTCCCAGCACCCACGTCAGGGGGCTCATACCTGCCTGTAACTCTGGCTCCAGGGGAATCCAGTGCTTCTGACCTCTGAGGACATAGACTCTCCCACATACACGTAACTAAAAATAAACATTTAAATAAATAAATAAGATAGATAAAAAAGAAAGAGTGCTACGGCTAAAAACAAATTCCATATTAACATGATTATGTTATGAAAAAAAATCTGCAGCATCATGGAGTGAGGTGAAGACACTGTCCCGAGTGTCCCTTTGCAGGAAAATGAGATGTCCTTTCTTTACAAAGGTATACAAACCTCCCAAAGCTTACTTCATTTTCATTCCACTAATTCATTTTTCAGCTCTGTTTAATTTCCTGTAAAACCATTGAATTTTTAATTTTTATATAATAGCTTTATAATTCTTTGAGAAGTTCATACACGAATACAATATATTTTGATCATATTCATCCCCACCCTTCCCAGATCACTGCCCACCCCACCCCCACTTTTAATTTTGACTATTCAGTGTTTTAAATTCTAAAGTTCCTATTTGATTTGATTGTTTGTTATTGTCAAGACAGAATCTTCTCTAGCCAAGGCTAGCCTGGAGCACCTGCTCTTCCTGCCTCTACCTCCCAAGAGCTGGGATACCATGACAGATTTATTTGGCTCTACAAAAACAAACAATTTTTCATAGATTTTAAGAATAAAATTTGATGGTCTACAGAGCAAGTTTTAGGACAGCCAGAGGTACACAAAGAAACCCCGTCTCTAAATAAGTAAATAAGATTTGAACTGGCTGTGGTGCCACATACCTGTAATTCCAGCTCTTGGGGAGTGAAGACAGAAGGACCAGGAGTTCAAGGCCAGCCTTGGATATATAGTGAGCTTGAGGCCAGTGTGAACAATATGAAACCCAGACTCAAAATGCAAAAGCTGCCTTGGGAAGATGGTTCTGTGGGTTAAGTGTCCGCTGCGCAAGCATAAATACCTGAGTTCAGGTCTCTGGCACCCAAGTGGGTAGCCAGGCATGGTGGGGCACACTTTTAACTCAGTACTGGGGCCTGGAAACGAACAGACCCTGGGGCTGCCTAGTCTGCCAATCTAGGTGAAACGGAAAGCTTCAGGTTTAGCGTGAGACCCTACCTCAAAAAAGCAGGGCAGAGCAGCGGGTGGTGGCGCATACCTTTAATCCCACCACTGGGAAGGCAGAGCTAGGCAGATCTCTGTGAGTTCGAGGCCAGCCTGGTCTACAGAGTAAGATCCAGGACAGGAACCAAAACTACACAGAGAAACCCTGTCTCGAAAAAAAACCAATAAATAAACAAACAAACAAACAAACAAATAAATAAATAAGCGGGGAGGGGGGCGGTGGGGGAGAGGAGAGCTGGGAAGATGGCTAAGATGGCTTAGAAATTAAAAGCCCGGGCTGGAGAGATGGCTCAGAGGTTAAGAACACTGGCTGTTCTTCCAGAGGTCCCGAGTTCAGTTCCCAGCACCCATATGGTGGCTCACAACCATCTGTAATGAGATCTGGCTCCCTCTTCTGGCCTGCACGGATTCATGCAAACAGAACACTGTATACATAATAAGTAAATAAATCTTTTTTAAAAAAAAGAAAAGAAAAAGAAATTAAAAGCCCTCACTGCTCCTGCAGAGGACCCAGGTTTGGTTCCCATCACTCACATGGTGCCTCACAACCACCTGTAACTCCAATTCCAGATGACCTGATGCCCTCCAGGGCTTGTGCAGTCACATGGTGGAAGGGAAGGGCTGAGGAAGAAAGGGAGGAAATCAGAAAGGTACCTGTACTTTATGGACAACATGTTCAAGTGTGATCTCTGTCTCGGACAGAGTAATTGGAGTTACCTTCGTATCTACAGCTGCCTTTTAACACCCAGAAGCCCGGGGGCATCGCTGTGGTCGGTCATGCCTGTTGGTTCTTATTCTTGGTGTCAAACTTCCCTGTGTGCCTGATTCTCTCGGCAGCGTACAACACATGGCGAAGAATTGGTTGTAGGGAGTGAGGATCCTGGGGTGACGCTCTTTTCCAGAGAGGATTTCTCTTGCTTTTTTCAGGTTCCTGGTGACATCAGTCATCTGGGACCTCCTTTGTCAGCATCTGGGCTAACCACGGGCTTGCAGCCTGTCTGTCCTCTTCCACAGCTGTGTTACTTCCAGGGTACCTCTCCCCCTGAGGTGCCGCTCTTTGAAATCAGAGCCTGTGATTGTTGGCGGGCCTGGGATTCTAGCTTTCCCCCACAGCTCTGTGTGTCAAGCCATCTCTTCAGATCAGCAAACAATCCCCAGACAGAAGCAGCTGCCACTGGCCGGTGGCGGCAGGCTGTTTGCTCTGTCTTGCTGACCCCTTTCTGGGGGTCTTATTTCGTCCAGGCTTTTTAACTGGTTTTGTTGGGCAAGTTGGTACAAATTAATACACCACCTATATCATTCTGCTTCTAGAAGCAGAAGTGGCCACTGTAACCAAATGCCTGTAATCCCCACACTCGGGAGGCTGAGGCAGAAAGATGAAGAGTTCAAATCCAGCTTAGGTTATTTAGTGAGACAAAGCAAACACCCCCAAACTGAGTGAAGTCACCACCCTCCATGTGTGTGTTGAGTGTGTGTGTGTGTGTGTGTGTGTGTGTGTTGGTTTGATTTAGTCTGGGTTTGGTTTTGTTTGTTTTGACGCACATATCATATGCTCACTGTGTGTAAATTACTGGTTTAAAAACATAAAATATTGAAGATAAATAAACAAGAGCTCTCTGTGTAGAAGCAGCTTGAAGCTTCCTGGACTAGATACCCTTATATTCATCTTTCCCAAAGCCAGAGCCTAGGACACTGTGTCTGGTAATGAGACGGTGTGGCAGTGGGAAACGAGGGAGGTGGCTCAGTGAGCAGTCTCGCTGTGCAAGCACAAAGACCTGAGTTCGGCTCCCCAGCACCCAGGTCAAAACTAGTGCACATGTGTATATCCATAGCACTGGGGAGAGGAGATAGTCGGGTCCCTGGAGCTCGCTGGCCAAGCGGTCTGGCCAACTGGTGAACCTCAGGTACAGGCACTGCCTGAAAAGGTAAGGTGGAGAGTGATACCAGAAGAAACTTGACATCGATCTCTGGTTTTCACATATGTGCATCCATGCACGCACACCCACATGGGCGCTCTCTCTCTCTCTCTCTCTCTCTCTCTCTCACACACACACACACACACACACACACACACACACACACACACACTCCTGCTGGATGAGCCCATGAAGCCAGAACCTGACAGTTCCTTGTTTACTTATTTTAAGTTCATAGTGAAATCCAGCAGAAAGAGGACAGATGTGTGTGTAATCCTAGTGTGCTCCAGGCCAGTGTGAGCGACAGAGTGAGATCCTATCTCAAAAAGGAGAAAAAAAAAAGAAAGAAAGAAAGAAAAGAAAAGAAAGAAAGAAAAGAAAAGAAAAGAAAAGAAAAGAAAAGAAAGAAAGAAAGAAAGAAAAAAATAAAAACACACAGCACTAGCAAACAGAAGCCGAAGAGACTCTGAAATGGAGTTGAGCTTGAGGCACAGGCCTGTGATCTCAGCTACTCGAAAGGCTGTCAAGAATTGCCAAGTCAACTCTCATTCAAATCACTGAAGAGGAATGAGCAACGAAGATGGCGGCTGCCGCTGGTGGGCCGTGAGTGAGAGCAAAATTGGATGATGAACTGATGTGGAAATAAGAGGAACAGGCCCACAAAGAAAGACGTCAAAAAAGGTATACAGAAAAAGTGAAAGATAAAAATTCAGAGACAAAAATTTAAGTTAAGAAAAGCTGGCTAGAGCATCAAAGTTTCTCTGCCGTCCTCGGGAATCCGAGGTTTGGATCGATCCTTCCCGCGCGGTCTCCCCAGGCCTGCGGGTGAGCGGATCGCCGGGAGCTCAGGTGAGAGGCGCGGTACGAGCAGCATGGTTGTAAGAGCACAGGGAAGGAGCAGCGGCCAGGACTCCCCGGGTGACCCTTTAGGGCGCAACAGAGCTGGGTGAACGCAAGAAGAGGAGCTACAAAGTTCAGGTCAGGGACGCCCGAACCCGCACAGTGGATGTTAATCACCTTGCTGATTGCTTCTCAATTGGGAACTAGTGGAGAGCGCAGCTCGGGGCAGGCGCGCCCTGCGGGACCTGGGCTCCTTGAGGCAGGGATCAGTGCAGCTGTGGCTACAGAGGCAACGAGGGAGGACGCCGCAGTGCTCACCCGAACCTGAAGGATTGAGGAGCCAGAGAAGGAGGAGGACATCAGGGGCCAGCCACCCAGCTATACAGCAAGCCACAGAGTAAGAGGTGTCTTTGGATCCTGTATTTCAAGCTCTCAAAAGAACTTATCAAGACCACCCAACCACCAAACCAGATCACCAGAATCGTAAGTATATACCTCACCGACTGAGAACAGGGGTGGTCAGCTTGCCCAGGGAACCAGATTTTTAGTTTCTCATTTCCTGATGCTTGAAGTTTCGCATTTCTGAGGCTTGGAGGTGTAAGCCTGAAGGGTTAGGGTCTCACACCATCTGCACTGAGCAGAGAAAGAGATGAGTAGATGCCAACGGAAAAATACAGGCAACAACATAAAGACCTATATGACAACACCAGAACCTACCGACCCTACAATTGCAAGTCCTGAACATACCAAGGCACATGAAACAGAAGAAATCAATCCTAAAAATGACTTTAAGAAGATGATAGAGGCCCTTAAAGAAGAAATAAAAAATACCCTTAAAGAGGAAATAAAAAATTTCTTCAAAGAGGAAACGAAAATTTTCATTAAAGAGGAAATAAAAAATTCCCTTAAAGAGGAAATGAAAAGCTCCATTAAAGAAGGAATAAAAAATTCCCTTAAAGAGGAAATGAAAAACTATATTAAAGAGGAAATAAAAAGTTCTCTTAAAGAGGAAATGAAAAACTCCATTAAAGAGGAAATGAAAAACTTCCTTAAAGAGGAAATAAAAAATTCCCTTAAAGAAATGGAAGAAAAAACAAACAAAATATTGGAAGAAAACAAAGAAAGTCAAGAAAAAATAATTAAACAGATGAAAGAAACATTCCAAGATCTGAAAAAAGAAATTGAGACAACAAAGAAAACACAAGCTGAGGGAATGCTGGGAATAGAAATCCTGACTAAATGAACAGGAACTACAGAAACAAGTATAACCAACCGAATACAAGAGATGGAACAGAGAATCTCTGACACTGAAGACACAATAGAGAAAATAGATTCGTCAGTCAAAGAAAACACTAAAGATAAAAAAGTCGTAACACAAAACATTCAAAAAATCTGGGACACCATGAAAAGACCAAACCTAAGAATAATAGGGATAGAAGAAGGAGAAGAATACCAACTCAAAGGCACAGAAAATATATTCAACAAAATCATAGAAGAAAACTTTCCTAACCTAAAGAAAGAATACCTATGAAGATACAAGAAGCTTACAGAACACCAAATAGGCTGGACCCAAAAAGAAAGTCCTCTCGCCACATAATAATCAAAACATTAAACATACAGCTCAAAGAAAAATATTAAGAGCTGCAAAGGAGAAAGACCAAGTAACATATAAAGGCAAACCCATCAGAATAACACCAGACTTCTCAATAGAGACTATGAAAGCTAGAAGGTCCTGGACAAATGTTATGCAGACACTAAGAGACCACAGATGCCAACCTAGACTATTATATCCAGCAAAACTCTCAATCACCATAGGCGGAGTAAACAAAATATTCCATGATAAAACCAGATTTAATCAATACCTATCCACAAACCCAGCCTTACAGAAAGCACTAGAAGGAAAAATCCAACCTAAAGAAGCTAAACACACCCATGAAAACTCAGGCAATAGATAAACCCACAACAACATCTGAAGAAATAGAAGGGACAAATTCCTCCCCAGAAAATGCATGACCTGTGAAAGCTGCTAAGAGTTTGAGGCAGATTCGGGAAGAAAGAAAGCCCCTACCTCCAAAGGCAACTAGCAGAGGAGCAGAGCAGCCTGGGATGTCTGGGGCTCTGCATCTGGGGGGAAGGGACGTGCAGGGTGAGAATAAAATCAGTGGGAGAGGGGTTTCTCTGAAGGAGCTGTGGAAGGGCTGTTGTGGGTGCTGACTATTAGCTCTAAACTTTAGAAATGATGTAAGTACTTTCTGTCTAGTTAAGAGTTAAAAAAAAATCAAAAGCAGACTTTGAATTTGTGGGTCCTCTGTTAGTCCCAGGAGAATGAATGTTGTTACTGTATGGTTCCTCATAGCTGACTCCTTATTTTTATCTGGTCTCGTGAAAAAAAGATGAGGTATTCAATCAGAATATATGAAGGCGACAGTTCCATAGTTATTAACCACGAGAAGTAAACTCAAACAAGTAAATGGTTCATATGAGATATCTTCTTTGTTTTGGTAATTAACATTTCCACTATTCTCTAAAGCTTATAAGTTTCTGTGTTTTATAATATTTGAAGTGATATTTCTTACAAATCAGTTTAACAGTTACAATATAATAATTTAAGATTCTCTACCTTTCTGTTCCATTATTCAAATGTACTGTAAATTTTTGTCTAATTTTGAACTGGTTCTCATTGATGATACATTCATCATTAAGACTTAATTTGTTTCTGTGCACTTTTTTTCTGTTTTGAAGTTGAAATAAAAATTAGAAAAAAAAAAAAAAAAAAGAATTGCCAAGTCAAGGCAAGCCATGGTAGAGAGTGTGTTCAAGTCCAATCTGGGCAGTTTAGTGAGACCCTTTCTCAAAAGAAAGGGGAAAAGAAAGTTAAGAGAGCTAGGTTGCACTGGGTGGTGGCGGCACACGCCTTTAATCCCAGCACTCGGGAGGCAGAGGCAGGCGGATCTCTGTGAGTTCGAGGCCAGCCTGGGCTACCAAGTGAGCTCCAGGAAAGGTGCAAAGCTACACAGAGAAACCCTGTCTCGAAAAACCAAAAAAAAAAAAAAAAGAGAGAGAGAGAGCTAGGTTGTGCGTCAGCAACCGCCCCCTCACCCAGCATGTGCAAGGAGGAGGGCCATGGGTTCGGTACTCAGCACTGCAAACTCAAAACAAGCAAGCAAAATCAACATTACAAAATGCCATTTTTCATCTTCTCCTCCTCCCTCCTACTAGACACAGCCTCCCCAGACTGTCCCAGAGGGGTGCCTTTGTTCTAAAGGGTGAGTCCATGGAGACACATCATAGTCTAGTCGCCGTCAGGTTCCCTCTTGGTGCTGCAGTCTGTGACTTTGGACAAATGCATAACGACGTTTGTCCCCATGATAGTACATTGAGATGGTTCACTGACCTAAGAGTCCCCTCTGCTTCACCCATTCCTCTCCTCCTTCCTCTGGCTCTGCTCAGCTCTTGAACTTTGTCTTCTCCAAATTGCTACAGCCCTTATCGTTTCCAGAAAGTCTTATCATTGGGTCATCTTATCAGGCTTAGTGACAAACATCTTCACTCACTGAGCCATCTCATCAGCCTTTCTGCTGTCTGTCTATCTATCTATCTATCTATCTATCTATCTATCTATCTATCTATCTATCTATCTAT
>CABHPR010137015.1:0-20215 GCA_902168415.1 Peromyscus melanophrys | reverse complement strand
GTGTGTGTGTGTGTGTGTGTGTGTGTGTGTGTGTGTGTGTGTGTGTGTAACATGCATGTGGAGGTCAGAGGACAACTTTCAGGAGTTGGTTCTCTCTCTTTTCACCATGAATTCTAGGGGGCAGGGCTCGAACTCAGGTCATCAGGTTTCCGCAGCTTTTACCCAATGAGCCATCTCGCTAGTCCACTCGGCTGCTCATTCTCTTGTGGTTGAGTTTCAAGCCTACGTAACTTGGTTAGTATTTCCCCATTCCAGGTTTTCCACTCACTTCATCTGTCCTCATTGCTGTGAGTTTGAGGCCACCTTGGGCTACACAGTGAAACCCTAATTCAAAGAACTAAAACTTCATAGAAACAATACAAAATGCCCTGTTTAGTGACTTTTTATATAGTCACAGAGATGTGTCACCACCACTACAATCAATTTTAGGATGTTTTTATTATGTTAGGAAAGCCCTCACTTTCCTAATCCTCCTAGTCACCGGTCCCACCTCTAGACAGCCACTCTGTGACTCCTCTGTGACTCCATCTTTCATTGAACACATGTTCAGCATTCATGCACATCGTAAGGGATGTAGCAGAATCTTAAAGAGTCTTATTAATAAAAACAAACCCGAGCCAGTTATTGGGGTAAACGCTGGAAGGTCAGAGAAATAGAACAAGCCACAGCTATCTCACCTTGCCGGATCCTCAGCTGGTCTTGCTTCCTCAGACTGGAAGCCTCTCTATGTCCTCATATCCAAATGGGTCTCAGCTGAACTGCTGCTAGAAGCCTGAAAGCTTAACCAGGCCAAATGCTTCTCCAGGCCAAAGGCTTCTCTCTTGGCGGGAGAGGCTAGCTGGCAGAAAAGCGGGTAAGACTCTTAGCTCTGACCTCTTTGGCTTTCATTTTTACATTGGCTCTGTGTCTCTTATTTAATAAGGCGGTTGGTTACATCTACAAGGGATCATCAAGACTTCCTCCACTTTTTTATGGATGAATGCTATTCTATTGTTCAGTGTGGTAGTTTGAATGTAATTGGCCCCCATAAACTCAGAGGGAGTGGCACTATTAGGAGGTGTGGCTTTGTTGGAGGAGGTATGGCGGTATGGAGGTATGTTGGAGGAAGTGTGTCACTGTGGAGGTGGGCTTTGAGGTCTCCTATGCTCAAGCTACTCCCAGTGTAGACTCAGTACACTTCCTGCTGCCTGCATATCAAGATGTAGAACTCTCAGCTCCTTCTCCAGCACCCTGTCTGCCTGCACACTGCCATGTCCAGCCATAATGATAATGGACTAAATCTGTGAAACTGTGAGCCACTGATTAAATGTTTCCTTTTATAAGAGTTGCTGTGGTCATGGTATCTCTTCACAGCAACAGAAACCCTAACTAAGACATAGAGATTTGCCACATTTTGTTTATTGAGCAGAGTAGAGACATGGGTTGTCTCACTTTGAGCTATAACAATGCTGCTGTGAACATTCATGTACAAGTTTGTATGCATAAGCAGGCTTTTCATTCCTCTTTTTAATCAGGCAAGGACTTGCTGGGCCATGTTGTAACCAATTTTACACTTTTTTTTCAAGACAGGGTTTCTCTGTGTAGCTTTGGAGCCTGTCCTGGAACTTGCTCTGTAGACCAGGCTGGCCTCAAACTCACAGAGGTCCACCTCCCTCTGCCTTCTGAGTGCTAGGATTAAAGGCTGCACCACCACTGTCTGGCTACCATTTTTACACTTTTGAGAAACTTCTAGACTAGTGTCCACAATGGCCACACATTGCACACTTTCACAGATCTGTGTGAGGTTCTTCACACGCCTGTCAACATTTCTTATTCTGTGCCCTTTGATCGTGGTCATCATGGTGAGTGTGCACTGGTGTCTCCCTGCAGGTCTCCTTATGTGCTTTTACAGGACTAGGAATTTGTTGAACCCAGGACCTCTGCAAGCTGGGCACACATTCTACTATAGAACTATGTATTCCAGCCCTCTTTTTAGTTTTTATTTTGACACAAGATTTCAGTAAGTTATCCAGGTTGGGCATAAAGTCACTATGTAGCCCATGCTGGCCTCAGATTTGCAATCCTCCTGCCTCAGTCTCCCAGGGAGCTGAGATCACTCACTTGCAGCACAGGCATGGCTCCCTGGGGGCCTCACTTGCACCCCTGTTGAGTGGTACCACCGCATCCTGCCTTGCTGGGATGACAGTGCCTTTTCATTTTTCTTCTGTCTGTTCCATGCTCCTTTATTACCCTCACTCTCCAGGGTGGAAGTGAGTCCATGGAATTAATTCGTGTTGCAGAATGCTTCCAACCTTTATCTCCAAACCTGGGAAAGCTCCTGGGCATGTCCAACTTATTACCATGGGCTACATGTACCCCTGGGTACCTATGCAGGTGACCTAACACAATGTTGAAAACTTACTTAACATTGTGAGATTTAATTTTTAAAATTATATTTATTGAGTGGGGGGAGGGCTTTGTGCCATGACTAACATGTAGTCAGGGGAGGCACTTCTCTCCTTCCACCATGGGGGTCACAAGGACCAAACTCAGGTCACCAGACTTGATGACAAATGTCGTTACCCACTGAGCAACCCTGATGAACTCACTATGAGACTTTTTATTGCTGTTGTTGATAATTAGATTGCACCATTCTGGAATGTGAACTTTATAGATGGCAGCACCATGTTCGATATCAACAGACTGGACATGCTTGTGACTTACTCTTGGTTAGAATTTTCCCATTTCAGGTTTCCCACTTGGGGGACAGGTTTCACAGATTGTGCAACACTTAAAGTCCTTGGTCTCATCGTTCCTCATTAAACAGACGCATCTTACCCAAATTGTATAGTTTTGTTTTGAGGGTTCCTTTTTCTTTGAGGCACAGCTGTACGCTGTCGCCTAGGCTGTCCTGTAACTAAGTAGCGCAGACTGTCCTCAAACGTTTGGCAATCCTCCTAACTCGGTCTTAAGTGCCGAGATTACAGGGTGGATCACCATGTCTAGCTGTACACACAGTTTTAATTTTTTCCCTACTGGGGCTGGAGAGATGCCTCAGTAGCTAAGAGCACTCATTCAGTTATGAGGACTGGAGTCAAATCCCAGCACCCACATCAGGTGGCTCACAGACACCTGTAACTCCAGCTCCAAAGGATTCCATGCACTCTTTGGTCTCCACAGACATGGCATATACTCACATAGACACACATATGCACACACGCGCACACACACACACACACACACACATATGCACGCGCATAAATAAATAGCATTTTAAAAAAGTAAAACAAAGGTCTGGAGATGATTCGGCCATTAAAGGGCACTTGTTCTTGCATAAAAGCCAGGTTCAGTTCCCAGCATCTACATGGTGGCTCACAACTATCTATAACTCCAGTTCTATGGGGATCTAACGCCCTCTTCTGGCCTCCATGAGAATTACACACTTGTAGTGCAGACATACATGCAGGCAAAACACCCAAAAAATATAAAGAATAATTTTTAAAAAATCTTAAACATGTTATAATGGTAAAAGACTATTCAAAATTAGCAGCAACAACAGCAAACACCACACACACACACACACACACACACACACACACACACACACACACGCAATGCCACCCTGGCACCTGCCTCCCACATCAGCACAGGTTCTTGCCTGGTCCAGCAAACCCACCTGCTCCCGGATTTCCCAGTCCGGCTGCTCTTGGGGTATCTACACGGGGGGTCAAACCTCTGAGGGTTGATTGATCTGCTTTCCTGTGCACTAACAGGGGTCCCAGCTAAGCTAGGCGAGTGAGCATCTCAGGGTGTCCTGAACCAAGGGCAAGGGTATGCATCCAGTCTGAACAGCGAAGCCCAGGAGAACTGCTCTCCGAAGCAGAGTGGCCGTCAGGAACCAGGCGGCCAAAATCTTCCCTGTTTCAACAGCTGAAGAGCTGAATAGGGAAGTACTTCCACTCTTTCCCTAACCACGTCCTCAATGCATGCCGGGAAACACTGAGAGCACCACCTTTGTATTCTCCTAGGCTTTTTTTTTCCCCCTCGAAGCTGAGGACCGAACTCAGGGCCTTGTGCTTGCTAGGCAAGCACTCTACCACTGAGCTAAATCCTCTACCCTCTCCTAGGCTTTTAATGAAATCCCTCAGGCTGCTTTATTTAATCACTTTTCTACCTAGCTGTCAAAAGTTGAATATTTCCATGGGAGAAGGAAGAGTCAAACAAAATGGAGAAACAAACTAATTAGTGATTTGTTAGTTTTTTTTTTGTGTGTGTGGTTTTTTTTGAGACAGGGTTTCTCTGTGTAGCTTTGCGCCTTTCCTGGAACTCACTTGGTAGTCCAGACTGGCCTCGAACTCATAGAGATCCGCCTGGCTCTGCCTCCCAAGTGCTGGGATTAAAGGCGCGCGCCACCACCGCCCGGCGCAATTTGTTAGTTTTTTTAATGGCAATGCTCATACCAGTTCACAGATACAGATCTCAGGCATGGGCTCAAAAGGAAAGGAGGGACTGGATGGCTGGCTCAGTGGTTAGAGCACTGGCTGCTCTTCTACCTCTAGGGTTAAGAGCACTGCCTGTGCTGGGCGGTGGTGGCGCACGCCTTTAATCCCAGCACTTGGGAGGCAGAGCCAGGCAGATCTCTGGGAGTTCTAGGCCAGCCTGGTCTACAAGAGTGAGTTCCAGGAAAGGCGCAAAGCTACACAGAGAAACCCTGTCTTGAAAAACCAAAACCAAAAAAAAAAAAAAAAAAAAAAAAAAAGGAGCACTGGCTGCTTTTCTACCTACTAGGGTTCGATTCCCAGCACCCACATGGCAGCTTATAACCATCTGTAACTCCAGTTCCAGGGGATATGATGGCCTCTTCTGGCCTCCCCCAGCTCCAGGCACATTGGTACACAGACATACATGTAGGCAAAACACCCATACATGTACAATAAAAAGAAATAAATCTTTAAAAAAAATACAAAGCGAAACAAAAAATGTCAATGGAGGGGGTGTGTCTGTGCTAACTAGGTCTCAGCCACCAGTGTGGCCTGAACACTTTCTACTGTGTCAGCTACATCAAGACAGCCAGCAGTCTTCACTACAACCAGGAGAAGCCCTGAGCTCCCAGCTTCGCCACACAGCTCTCAGTACTCTGTACCACGAGGGTGGGCTAGAGAGACGGCTCAGGACACAGGCCGCTCCTTGAGGACCCAAGTTTGGTTCCTGGCACGCACGAGCAGCTTACACTCACCTGTAGCTCCAGCTCTCTTGGCCTCCTCAGACCCCTCTGTGCACGTGCAGCACGAGTGCCCGGTGCCTGCGGAAGCCAGAAACGGGCACCAGATGCCCCAGAACTAGAGTTGTAGATGGTTGTGAGCCACCATGTGAACACTGGAATTGAACCTGAGTCCTCTGGAAGAGGATCCAGTGCTCTTAACCACTGAGCCATTCTCCAGTCCCCGTCAGGGAAAGATTTATTCCATCAGACTTCTTTGTTCACACATCTCTAACAGGAACTCCCTGTATTAGGGTGATTCTGGCTGGGCATGGTGGCTCACAACTGTAATTCCATTACCTGGGAAGCTAAAAGAGGGGACCACTGTGAGTTTGAGGCCAGTCTAGGCCACAGATTAAGATCTTTTCCACAAGTAAAGAGAAGAAGTGGGGGGGGGGGGAAGGGATGATTCTGATTCAGATGTGTCCCCTGTGCGAAGGGTGAAGTCATTTACTTTCTTTACAGAAAGACTTTCCAGGGAGTCCCCCACAGAGATAGCTGCCTCCAGCACTTTCAGAAGGGAATTCAAATAATATCCATAAAGCTTTTGGTCCCAAAATATTACAGAGTGCCTGTGGTGTCCCAGCACCCTCCCAGCTCCTGTGGCAAGCATGTAGAGCTCTGCTCCCAAGTGTCTTTAATGCTGGGACTAGCTTCAAGCAGTAAGTATGAGGACAAGATATTTTAGCTGGTAATAAAAATGATCCAATCATATTGTAGACAGGACCCAGTGTGAGGTTCTTAAGAGGTAAGAGATTTAAACAATAGAAAGGTTTGATGGAAGACTATTTCATATGGGAGAGACAGTGTGATCTGGCATGTTTAAGGGACATGGAGAGGAATATGAAGGGGACATGGTGCATAGTCTTATAGCCATGTTAACTCACGGGGATTTTTACTCTAAAAAAGGGACTCCATTGAATATTTGAGGAAGAAGTGGTATGAACTGGTTTCCATCTTAGACATCTCATTCATGTTCTGTGTGGAAGACAAGCATGAGCAGGGAGGGATCAGGTTAATTTCTTTGATCTTGTGTTTAAAAGAGAGAGCAGGCCTCCCCACCATGTGCCAGGACATCTGGTGGGCAAAGCCAGGAGATGTGCTGAGAGAAAGGAAGGAAAGGACTGGCCTCTTCATAAGCACAACCCATGCCCAACCTGGGCCCTCATGAGCGAGGGGTTCTGAGACCTCAGAGTGGGAAGGTGTTGATAAATTGAGTCCTTTGTGCAGGTTAGCCCAGTAAGTACTGATAAATACCCTGAGATCATAGATCAGTTATCTGTTGCTGTGTAACAAATACTCCCCCAAGATATGTTAATGTAAGGTAATGAACCTTAAAAAATTTTTTGTAATTTTTATTGGTTCTTTGGGAATTTCACATTATATACACCAACCCTCCATATCGGCCCTTCACCCCTGTAGTGCCCCCCCAAAGGAAAACTTAAAAAGAAATAATAAAATAAAAAATACAAATAAGAATATTAACTTAAAAAACAAAACAACAAAAAACCGCTTCGCTCCTCCATCTTTCCTGCCTCTGCATCGTCTCTGCATTCATCTTAGTGGCCTTGGGCTGCTGTGTATCGGGCAGTATACTCTTTGTCCAAGCACCTTTCCTTGCAAGTGTTCATTGTGTAGTGTGTCAGGTTCAAGGTCTCTGGCTTGAGGTACCCACCAATGCTGGACCCTCACCGAATCTCTTCTTGGGTGTAAGATAATGAACTTTGATTATTTTATGGTTTTTCTGGAGCAGGAATTCCAAAGCAGCTTAGCTGGGTGGTCCTGGCTCGGGGTTTCTCAGGAGCTGCCATTAGGGGCCATTGTTCCAAAGGCTGCAATGGGACTAGAGGAAGCAAGATGGCATGTCACAAAGCGCTGTTGGCTGGAGTCTTCAGGTCTTCACCAGCAGGCTCCTCTCCATGATGGCTCCTTGAGCAGGTGAGGGAATCAGCAGGAAGCCACAGCACCCTTGTTGCAGTGTGATGTCCCTGAGCCAGGACAGTGTCACTGTGATTTTATTCCACCCGTTGAAGACAGTCACTGATTCCAGCCCCGCTGAAGGGACAGGGAATCAGGCTCCACCTCTTAGAAGAAGGAATATCAAAGAACTTGGGAACATGTTTTAAACTCCAGCGGGCAGCATCATTTATATCTAGGCTGAGTCTTTAATTAACTTGCTGTTCATCACACCACCAGGAAAGGACAGGAGCAGGAACAGAACCCACGCTTCTAAAGCGGAAGTCTGAGACCATTCCGCTTCTGTGGGAGAGAGGCAGTTACAGCCTCCTCAGCACAGGCTTTGTCAGGGCCTCTGAGATGTTGTCCCCAAATACTATATCCACCTGGGCTCAAAGTGGCTGCCATTGCTCCTGCAGGTCCTGCCTTTCCTCTCTGGCCACAACAATGCTGTCACAGCCAAAACAGTGTTTGTGTCCTGTTTTATAGGGTACGTCAGCACCATTAGCTTTTATTTATAGCATGTCTACCGCCCCCACTTTCCTCCAGCTCTCTGGAAATACCAAACCAGTCTCCTGGGTGCCAGGGCATTCAACAAAGCCAACGATGCCAGTTTGACTCCCTGGTCTGGCTCCTTTCTTGCTTAGGTGTTAGTCTTTAGAATTCCTTTGGCCTCTACAACTAAGTTCTAGGGTAGCCAAACCCGCCAGGTCAACATGTGTCTCCCAAATGTCTGCATCTGTTCCTTTCCTGGTCTGGGCTCACAGACTATGGTTTTCCCACTGGAAAACAGACAGTACCTGGGAAGTTTGTGCTCAGGACATTGGGGGGGGGGGTTCTAAGGTAAAAACAGGGTTTAGATAGCACTAACTATGCTGTCTGGGCATAAGAACTCGAGGGGGCCAGCCCACTATGAGAATCTCAGAGCACTTGACCCACTGGCCAGGAAATGGAGTCCACAGGTCTCTCTGTGTCCTTCTCTCCCTACCTTCAGCCCATTGCCAGGAACGCTTGTGGTATCTTCAAAGAGCCAGGGGAGACTGGCTGCTGGTATGTGACACAACTTGTTTGATCACTCCCAGCCGTGCAATTAAGGGCAGATTCCCCACGCTGCGGGGATCCACCTTCCCAGGTGAGACAATGCCCCGGCTGCTGCCATTTCAGCCGGGCTGTCTTGGGGAACTTCTGAGTGATGTGCCGTGAAACAGGAATCACTCCACAGGACAGGATGGGGAAGTGTTTGCCTGGATCCTCCATACAGAGGCTCAGTGGGGTGGCCCCATTTCACAGTCATTACCAGGGTGCTGGCCATAGGACTCTTTCTGTGGGTGGGGCTATTCTGTTTCAGCCCAAGGACACTGCCATCTGTCTGCACAAGTTCTGACCTCCACTGGTCCTCGCTTGTGTTCTACATCAGATACAAGTGGTGTCCAACCTCAGGTGAGACAGCAAAGGGGTCACAGCACAGCCAGGGGACAGAAAGGGTAGAAGGATCAAGGAAACACCCCCAATAACCCAAGGTTCCACCACCCATTCGCACCAAACTGGGCCAAGCCTCCCAACACATGGGCCTGTGAAGGACAGTTAAGAGCCAAGCTATAACAAGGCATGACAAGAACCTCCATGGATCCGGAGGACAGCAACTGACATCAGACTGTACCAAAGTCGTTTGTATGTTCCAGGAACTATTTCTGTGTTCCAAGGGGTGTCTTGTAATTTATGTAGGCAAGGCTGTTGGTGTCCCTAAGGGTGTGTGTCTGTCCTGGGTAGTCCTGGGTACTCCTAGACTGTTTTAGAGCATCAAGAGTAATAAAGGTTTGCAAACGCGTTCATCAAAGCTTGTGGTCAGACACAGGCATGAGCCAGTGGAGAAAGGGGAGAGAACCCGAAGAGGCCACCAAGGAGCAGGTAACTGTGAGACCAAGGGGAGCCAGATCTGGACCCTGTCTCTATGTCCAGTGAGGAATCCAACACTCAGCCATTTAACTCTGGCAGTATTTGTGCGCCACTCTGAGCAAGCAGCACGTCGTTGCCGTCTTTTCTCCCCTGACCACAACGAACAACTTGTCAACTTGTCTGAGGAAATCAAGGCTTGGTACACACTTCCTGGAACAAATCCTGTACACCAGTGTTCCAGAGCCATCTGCCGTTAGGCACTGGCACTTAACTTTTCATCTCAAAGACAGAGATGGGGCTGGTGAGATGGTTCAGCAGGTGAAGGCGCTTACCACCGAGCTTGACAACCTGAGTTTGATCCCCAGAACCCACATGGTAGAAGGAGAGAACTGACCCCCTCAAGTTGTCCTCTGACCTTCACACCCATGTGTGCTGTGGAACATCTAACAACAACCCTCTCCACACACACACATACAAACAACTAAAATGTAAGGGCGGGGAAGAGGCTGGGCATGTTAGCGCACACCTTTAATCTCAGCACCCAAGAGGCGGAGACAGGAGGCTCTCTGTGAATTCCAGGACAGCCTGGTCTACATAGAGAGACCCTGTCTCAAACAAAACAAAACAAAACAATACGTAGGGCTTGAGATAAATGTTCAAACAGTTCCTGCATCTATGCATGTGTGAAGGCACAAGACCTATGTGCTTCTAAGTCTTGAGTCTGTGGAACAAACATGACTTCATTCCTTATTAGACAGGACTCATAGTTTTAGTTGGGGCTAGCCATAGACAAGCCATTAAATGCTCTTGGTCCTCAAAGTAAATAAAAACTATAAATGTTCAGTGAGCAGATGGGTAGTCAGAGTCTCTTCGTGGATGCCATCCTCACTGGGGCACCCTGCCACCACAAGTTATGCCTGCTACCATCAAAGTCCTGTCCCCACTCCCATGGCGTCTTTATGTGCCACCAGCCAGTGGCCCCACAGGAGAAGCATTGAAGTCCCCTTGCACTCTGGGCACTGAGCTAACTGCTTCCTGTGTCCTGGTGACATCCATTTTGTCGGCATAGCCATGCTCCTTGGATGGCCACTATATCTGAAGGGGAAACCTGGGTTCTGAGGTCCAGCTTGCCCAGAGTCACCCTGTTTGTGGTGCCTCAGCTTGCTATACTGCCTGTTGTGTAAAGAAATTTTTCGCCGGGCGGTGGTGGCGCACGCCTTTAATCCCAGCACTCGGGAGGCAGAGCCAGGCAGATCTCTGTGAGTTCGAGGCCAGCCTGGGCTACCAAGTGAGCTCCGGGAAAGGCGCAAAGCTACACAGAGAAACCCTGCCTCGAAAAACCAAAAAAAAAAAAAAGAAAAGAAATTTTTCTTGGGGACACAAACATATATATCTACGCACTCCAGACAGGAATCCCATGACAGATCAAAGTGGCTACCACAAAGCTCAACTTGGTGAGCCAAAGAGTTTTATTGGGGTCACTTACAGGAGTATGGGTCAGGGGTCACTTCCAGAAGCCAAAATGGTTCAAAGACAGCTGCGTCCCCAAAGCCCACGGCATGGGTGACACCCACAAAGCTGGGAACCTGGAGCGCACTGCACAGCCTGTGGGCAGAGCCACAGGTTGGAGTGTCCTTTCCGAGGAACTCAGGGGGTCTTCCATGCAGCTGGTCTGGTGTTGGGGTCTCCTTCGGAGTCTTCTTCGCAGCTTTTATTGCTTACTCTGGCAGGGAGAGGCCTGGAGAATCTTATCATCTTATCAGTTTCAGGAGCTTCCTGAAGCTGAGAGGGGGGGGAGAGAGAGAGAGAGAGAGAGAGAGAGAGAGAGAGAGAGAGAGAGAGACCCAAAGACAAATATTTTCTGGGACCCACCAACAGGTAGACCTACGTGCCCATATGCTGAAACACCTCTCTCCAGACAACGCATGTCCCTCAGTCATTGCCTTAGGAGACCCCAGCATTTCAATTCTGTGGGTCCCCCAGAAACATCTCTAGCCTCCCTGTAGTGTCCAGGATCAGGTGGCCGCTTCTGACTCCTGTCTTGCCTGAGGTTTTTGTTTGTTGTTATTTTGGGTTTTTTTTTTTCTGTAAACATTTTGGGATCCCTAAAGCAGAAAGGAATAGACAAAATCCAAATAGTGGCCCAAATGAGGTCCCATTTTAAGATTTCAAAGTATGGATTGAAAGCCTGGCATGGTGGCACCTGCCTCAAGTCCTAGCACTTGGGAGATGAAAGCAGGAGAATCAGGAGTTCAAAGTCATCCTCAGCTATGTATCAAAATTTGAGACCCTGTCTCAGCCGGGCGTTGGTGGCGCACGCCTTTAATCCCAGCACTCGGGAGGCAGAGACAGGTGAATCTCTGTGAGTTCAAGGCCAGCCTGGGCTACCAAGTGAGCTCCAGGAAAGGCGCAAAGCTACACAGAGAAACCCTGTCTCGAAAAACCAAAAAAAAAAAAAAAATTTGAGACCCTGTCTCAAAACCAGACTAGATCAGTAAGAAAGAACATCTCAGCTCTAGGGATGTAGCTCAGTGATGGGATCGTTCTCAGCATGCCAAAGGCTATGAGTTTGATCTCCAGCACCACAGAAGCAAAAGGATCTCCAACAGCAAGGGGCTGAGGGTACAGCTCAGTGAGAGACTGCACTTGTCTAGCACACTGGAGGTCCTAGGTTTGACAGTTAGCACCAACCAACGAACACCCAAACAAAACCCCAAGAACATTGTGCCCAAATAGTATTATTGCTGTAGTTACGTTGTTTGCTTTTGTTTGAGTCAAGCTGACTCACGTACAGCAATCTTCCTGCCTCAGCCTCCTGAGTCCCGGGATTGCAGCCGGGCACTACCACACCTGGCTTGGTGTTTTCAGGTTTAACCTTGGCAACTTCCTGGGTAGAGAAGAGTTATTCTTCATCCTCTGTGGGAAGGTTCATAAGAGGTTGGTCTTTCTCCTCTGTGGCCTTGTTAATACCCTTTTCCAGGTAGGATCTTCCTGTGGCTACATATTTGGGGGTGTTGGCAGGAGCTGCGGGCTGAGCACCCTCTGCACATTCTGTGGTGTTTTCAGTACCATTGTTACTAGAGGGCAGTTCCTGGTGGTGAAAGATGGGGTTCTTCATGTTTTCACCCCATCGGAGGGACCCTGCAGGCCCAGAAACAATTGTAATCCAGATCCTGTCCCCACCTCTTGGAAGCTCATGTTTAGCTATTAGTATTGCTGTAGAAACAGGAGCCTGGGAGGCTGGGAGATGGCTCAGTACAAGCGTAAGGTCCTGAGCAGAATTCTCAGAACTCATGTAAAAGTGCACCTGGAATCCCAGCATTCCTGTTGGGAGATGGAGAGAGACCGGAGAGCCCCGAGAAGCTCCAAGCCAGTTAGCCTGACTTATGCAGCAGCAAATGGCAAAGGATCCTCTCTCACACAAGGTTGAGGACCAACTCTGGAGGCTGACCTCTGACCCCCACATTTAGGCCTGGCACGTGTGCACCCTCGTTCATACATGTAAACATGCACACACACATACACATATGTCACATATGCACACAAGAGGAAAGAAAGAAGAAAGACAGAAGGAGGTAAGAGGAGGGTGAGCCTCTGGACTGCCGCAGATGGAGTTGTGGTCTCCCAAAGATTGCCCACTCTGGACCTCATAGTGTGACCTTAGGCAGAACAAGAGCCTCAGCAGATGGAACTGACATAACTTTCTGGTGAATTATCCTGGAGGGAGGTGGGCTCTGAGCCCCAGGACATGTCCTCATCACAGGAGAGAAGCCAAAACAGACAGAGAGGGGCCACGCAACGATGGAGGTGGGGCAGATCGTTGTAGCCTCAAGCCGAGAAGCGAAGGCCGGGAGACCCCATAAGCTAAGAGTGACAGAGGAGACCCTCCTCAGAGCCTGTGAATGGAGCTTGTCCCTGGCTTTGGCCTCTGGCCTTTAGAACTGTGAGAAGAAATGTCTTCACTATAAGGTTCCAGGTGGTGCTTGGCTCTGGCAGCCACAGAGAACTCACAGGAGCATTGTAGTAGAAGATGCTTCAGGGAGAGAGAGACACATGTGTGATCCTTACTAGGAGATAGGTGTTTACAGGACAGGCTAGGGAGACAGGGATTGCAATGCCATCTCACCAAGCCCTTGCTAGGGTGGCCCTTGATGGCTGGCCTCCTATTCCATATTGTCTGCCTTGGGGACAGACCCCAGGAAGGAGACATGGGATCAGATAATTTTTCCTCCTCAGTGGAGAGCAATTCCTCACAGCATTTCCAGCTGTTGGGGTGGGGGCGGCAACAGTCGGGAAGTAGGGAAGTAGTGTGGAGTGGGAAGAGTCGTTGAATTTTCCTCATACCGCCTATGACTTAGGACAACAGTTGGTAGATGTTCCCCCACTACAAGGCCCTGATCCAAATGTGACCTGGAACTCGGTGTCCATTGTATGCCACATCCCAGCTAGCCATCACCAGGTTCAGAAGCAGCCCCTTCAAGGCTTGACTCACACCAGACAGTTACAGAGACAGAAGGTGTGTATGTGTGGAGGGACTCAGCATAATTTCCCACCCCTCCCACCCTCCGTTCCCCAACTGCAGACTGCGTATCCTTGGTCAACAAGAAAACAATATGGCTAATTACAGATGCTTGCCACAGATGCCTGCCTGCCCAGCTACCCAATGAGCACTCTCCGAGTCACCCCATATAGGTCAGGTGGACCTTCTTGCAAATGGTCTCCCTCCTTCGTTGAATGGGATCTCCTCTGAGCGTCAAAGAAGGGAATGAAGTGTGTTCCCTTTGTTCCTCCCATGGCTCCCTAGGACCTGGGGAATCCCATCAGTGGCAGAACAGAGCTCAACCCCACCCTGGCATCTTTACTCAACCCACTGCAGGCCCAGCCCACAATGAGTCATTCATAAGTGCCCAAGCGATGCCCAGGGGACTCCTCCAGTCTGTCCTTAGAGCCATCAGTTCTCTGTGGTAGGATTTGATCCTCACCTGACAATGGCTGCCTGACTCGCTGTGATTTTTTTTTTCTGAGACAGGGTTTCTCTGTGTAGCTTTGCATCTTTCCTGGAACTCACTTGGTAGCCCAGGCTGGCCTCGAACTCACAGAGATCCGCCTGGCTCTGCCTCCCGAGTGCTGGGATTAAAGGCGTGCGCCACCACCACCCCGCTACTGTGATTTTTTTAAAACTACTTTTTCATTTGTAGCAAAAAAAAAAAAACCTATATATCCATACCATAAAATTCGTGAACCTAGCCATTTTAAGTGTTCCGTTTGTGCATGCTTTCATAATGTTGTGCAAGATCCGCCAGCCAGCACCTGTCATCAGATCTCTTCATCTTTCTGAACTGAGTCTGTCCCATTAAACAGTAACTCCCCATTCTCCACTCCCCCCAGTCCCACCGCCCCTCCTTTCTCTCTCTGTATGTTTCAATCTCAGTGTGTGTTTGTGTGTGGTATGCATGTTGAGGGCATGCTCGTACCACAACATGCATGGAGAGGTCAGCCCTAACCTTCCACCTTGTTTGAGACAAGGTCTCTTTACCAGGAGACCTTCACTGCTGCAGACACCAGGCTAGCTGGCCTGAAAGCTGTCAGGGTTCTCCTGTCCCGCCCCCCAACTCACCAGAGGAACACTGGGGTTACAGGTAATTGCTTACTTGGGGGGGCTCTACCTGGACTCTGGAGATTCTAACTCAGGTCTTTGAACTTGCATGATGACCCATAGGACCCTTTTCTCAACCCCATTTATTTTATTTTATTTTATTTTATTTTATTTTATTTTATTTTATTTTATTTTATTTTATATTTTATTATTTTTTGAGGCAGGGTCTCATGTATCCCAAGCTGGCTGCAAATTTACTATGTAGCCTAGATAAAAGCAGATTCTTGATTCTTCTGCCTCCACCACCCAAATGCTGGAATTACAAGCATGTACTACCAGTCCAGTGTGTGTGTGTGTGTGTGTGTGTGTGTGTGTGTGTGTGTGTGTGTGTGTGTCTGTGTGTTTTCTTACCTTTGATCATTATTATTTTTTACAAAAAGGAACAAAAAGACTCAAAGCTGTGCATAGTATTGTATGCTTATAATCCCAGCCGTTGACAGATGGAGGGAGGAGAATTCTAAGTTCAAGGTGATCCTCAGCTACATATCAAATTAAAAAACAGCCTGGCTACATGAGACCCTGTCTCAACTTTTATTATTATTAATATTATTATTATTATTACTTTTTTTTCAAGACAGGGTTTCTCAGTGTAGTCTTGGCAGTTTTGAACTCACTTCGTAGGCCAGGCTGGTCTTGAACTCAAAGAGATCTGCCTGCCTCTGCCTCCCAAGTGCTGAGATTAAAGATGTGTACCACCACTGCCTGGCCTCAAGTTTAATTTTTAAAAATTATTCAAGTAATACACAACCGAATGAATGTATCTGTTTTAGTTGGGTTTTCCTCTATGTTTTTGACACCAGGCACAGAGAACTGAGTGACTCATACCCATTAGTTAGTTCATGGTTGATCTCAGCATTGGCGTCTGCAAGGCCTTCCTTGTACTTGGTAAAGATGTAGCTGTGTGTAGCCAGAGGGCAGACCTGAAGTGCTTCCCACTCTAAAGTTATGGTTTCATTTCCTAGAAGCAGAAACTTGGATGTGGGGCTGTGGCCAAGGCCCAGGCCCAAAGGGCAACCAAGGAGAGACTGAGTTCTCCAGCAGGTCAGAGGCCAAACCTGGAGACCCTTCCTCAGGAGCAGAGTTACCTAGGCCACTTTGATATCCACACCCTGACTTGATCAGGTAGGTAGCTGGCTTCTGTTACTAGACCTTGTGGATTTGGCGGGATGCAGGCTGAGTGCTAAACTGAACCCTCTGTACTGTGTGGCTAGAAACCCCCCAAAACTGGAGAACACAAAGAGGCAGACATTCATTGTCTAAATTCTCTTCTGTGCCCATATTAAAGGGGCCCTAGTTAGCTTCAGCCGTCAACTTGACACAACCTAGAGTCGCCTGAGGAGGGAATATCAGTTGAGGGGTTATCTAGACCAGAGTGACCTGTGCCATGTCTGTGAGGGATTGCCTTAATTGATGTGATGGCCCAGCTCACTGTAGACAGTTTCTCCCTGGGCATGTGATTCTGGACTATATAGGAGAACAGCATGAACCACAGAGCAAGGCAGTGAACAGCATGAACCACAGAGCAAGGCAGTAAGCAGCATTCTTCCATGGTTTTTATTTCAGTGCCTGCCCTGACTTCTCTCAGGGACTGCCTGTGACCTGAGAGGGTGAGCCTAATAAAGCCTTCCCTCCTTCTGAGTTGGTTCTGGTCACTGCACCAGACAGAAAACTAGAAAAAAGGGGTTGATAGAGGATATGAAAAACCTTTCGGGAGATGTATTCTCAAGCCCAACTCAGATGATTTCACTGGGGATACTCAGTCCTCAAAGCATCATGGTGGCACCCTCTTTCCTTCCAACACATGAGGCTGAGATCTAATCCAGGGCAGAGGGATAGAGAGAAGCCAAGTTTGCATTGTGTTATTTGAAATCCTGAATTCAAACCTACTCATGGCTTCAGTGGAGATTCCATCAGTAGTAAGACCCCAAGCAAAATGAAAGTGAAGGTGTGTTGGTTAATTTCTCACTTGATGAGATATAAAATCATCCAGGAGACATGTGTCTGAGTCTGTCTGTGAAGGCTTTCCCACAGAGCTTGGACTGTGTGGGCGGGTCCAGTAGATAGGCTGGAGTCCCAGGCTGCATAAAAAGGAGAGAAGCGGCTGAGCACAGCATTCATCTCCGAGTCTTGACTGCAGAAGCAATGTGACCAGCTGCCTCATGCTGCTGGTGCCAGAGCCTGTCACCATGCCTTCCCTGAGGTGACGGACTGGCCCCTCAAACCAGGAGTCAAAATGAACCTTTCCTTCCTTAAGTTATTTTTCTCTGGCATTTTGTCAGAGCAGCAAGAAAAGTACTAAGTAGAGAGCTTTGTTAACTACCCTAGGGTAAGGTGCCACTCTAGGCCCTCAACTACCACGCTTCATTCTTTCTCCCATGATCTATATCACATGGTACTTTTTATTTGTCATTAAAAGTCATTATAAGGTAGCTGGAGAGATGGTTCAGTGGTTAAGAGTAACAGCTGCTCTTCCAGAGGACCTGGGTTCAATTCCCAGCACCCATATGTCAGCTCACAACTGTCTGTAACTCCAGTTCCAGAGGATCTGACACCCTTATACAGACATATTTGCAGGCAAAACACCATTGCATATGAAATAAAACTAAATAAATCTTTAACAATATTTTTAAAAGGAGTCATTCTAAGTAAAGGAAAATTAGCTAGGTGTGGGGCTCACTTGCCACCTGTAAAGCACTCACTTAGATTAGAAGAGGCCCTGGCTTCTGTTCCTAGAGTCACAGGGGAAAAAAAAGGTGAACAGAGCAGGGTGGCTATGCCTGTAATCCCAGCATTCAGGAGGCAGAGGCAGGAGGATCAGTTCAAGATGATTCATCTTTGACTACATTGTGAGTTTAAGGTCAGCATGGGCTACAGGAGAGCCTGCGTCCAAAACAAAGCCAAAGAAAATGTCACTGTGTATTACGATATAAATCTTACTACTCATGCATGGCACAATTGCGTGTGGAATGGCATGTGTGTCTGGCCAGAACAACTGAAACACTACATTAAACTCACACAAACTGTTTTTACTCCACGATTTCATTTGTTTGATTTGTGGACTGAGGGCGAACCCAGGACTGTGTGCATAATATGCAAGCATTCTATCACTGAGCTACATGGCAGGTTGGTTTGTTTGTTTGTTTGTTTGTTTGTTTGTTTGTTCGTTTTTTAGATACAGAGTCTTCAATTCAAACTGGACTTGAACTCACTTTGTAGCCCAGACTGGCCTCAAACTCATGGCAATGCCTCGGCCCCTCCTCCTGAGGGCTGGATTTGTAGGCATCTGTCACTGTGCATAGCTCAGATCTATTTTTATATCAATCTGTGGATTTCTATTGCTGTAACTGTATAGACACTAGTCGATCTTCTGATATATGGGGCTGCAATGGCTTCTTTTTCTTTATAGTAAGTTGTTACAATCAGGGGTAGAGGAGATTTTCTTTCCTTCTGCATAGATTTAAGCTCATTTCTCAAGCGGATTTCATCTGGAAGCGATGTCCCCCAGGGTCCCCTAGCTTCTCCAGTTGTCCTTGGGGATTGCTGTGCACTCATCACCTTTGATGTCCTTCATTCTTCATGGCTGCATAATTCTCAGATAACTCTAGTGGCTCTCGCCCCCCAGTGAGCTTCTCTAGAGCATGGGCAGAACCCCTAGCTTTGGGAGACAGACACCCCTGCCCTGCTCTGTGCCCCACACCCTGCTGTGTGTTGGAAGAACTATAGATGTGACTGAGGTTACAGTTGACATTTAGCTGAGATTTCTCCAGCCAGACTTAGCTAATCGCAGGGATTCTTGCACAAGCAGCTCTGCTCTGGCCCATGGTAGAAGTCGGAAGCCTGGAGTCACAGGTGGTGGCTGTGAGGGTGTTCTGCATGAGAAGGGTGGAGCTAGCCTCGGGTCAGGGCCTGGGAGATGTCCCCACCATTGCTCTTCTGGGGTGCTGGGGTGTGAGAAAGGAGCCTCCAAAGATCCCAAGTAGGGGACAGTGAGGTGGCTCAGCAGATGAAGGCACTTGTCACCTAGGCTGACATCTGTGTTCCATCCCTAGGTCTCACATGGTGCAAGAAGAAAACCAGCACCTCAGAGTTGTTCCTTTCTCTCCCATGTGTTCCCCCAACACTCACAATAAATAAAATGTCATTTTTTTTGAGACAGATCTCTCTATTATGTAGTGCTGGCTGTCCTGGAACTTGCTATGTAGACCAGGCTGGCCTTGAACTCACAGAGATCCACCTGTCTCTGCTGGGATTAAAAGAGTCCATAACCATGCCAAGCAAAATATAATCTATGTATTTTTATTATGTACACGTGTGTATACCTTTGCGAGTTTATTTGTAAAATGTGCATGCAAGGAGCCCACAGAGGCCAGAAGAGGGCATCAGATCCTCTGGAACTGGAGTTGCAAACAGTTATCAGCTACCTGACATGGGTGCTGAGAACAAGAACAGTACATGCCCTTAACCACTGGACCATCTTTCTAGCACCCTTCCCCGTACTTTAAAAAAGATCCCAAGTAGGGGGCCTGTAATAAGTCTTTCTCTGTTCCTCCAGCTCCCAAATAATGACACAGAGACTTATTAATTATGAAAGCTCAGCCTATAGCTTAGGCTTGTTTCTACCTAGTTCTTAAAACTTAACCCATATTTTTAATCTATGTTCTGCCACATGGCATCACCTCTCTTCCACCTCCTGTTTCTTTTCCAGGTCTGGCTGGTGACTCCTCCTTTCTTCCTTCCAGAGCCCTCTCTGTTTCTGGAAGTCCTGCCTATACCTCCTGCCTAACTATCTGCCATTCAACCTTTTATTATACCAATCACAGTAACACACCTTCATACAGTGTACAAATACCCACAACAGGAACCCAGCCACTGTACCCTACTGATTTCTAATTTACAGAAGTAGGAGACTGCTGTCTTGGAATTTGCTATGTAGACCAAGACATCTGCTTGCCGTTGCTTCCCTAGTGCTGAGATTTAAGGCATGTGCCACCATGCCCAGCTTGTTTTTTGGTTTCTTTCCTTCCTTCTTCCTTTTTTTTTTTTTGGGGGGGGCGCAATGTCTCATGTACTCCAGGCTGTCCTAAAACTCTCAACTAAGCTGAAGATGACCTTGAACTCCTGATCTTCCTCCTCAAGTGCTGAGACCACAGGCACAGGCCACCAAGCTTGACCGTGGACAATGCTTTAAACTGAATTTGGGGTTTTTGTTCTGCAGCAACACCAAACAAACACAGCTGTGTGTTATGACACATTCTTGTAATCCCAGCACTTAGGAGGTTGAAGTGGAAGAACCACAGTTTAAACAACCTGGGCTACATATGCAGTAAGATCCTGTTTGGGTTTTTTGTTGGTTTTTGTTTTTTGTTTGATTTTGGTTTTCCAAGACAGAGTTTTCCTGTGTATCCCTGGCTGTCCTGGAACTAGCTCTGTAGACCAGGCTGGCCTCAAACTCAGACATCCACCTGAGT
>CABHPR010137012.1:0-10087 GCA_902168415.1 Peromyscus melanophrys | reverse complement strand
GAGAGAGAGAGAGAGAGAGAGAGAGAGAGAGAGAGAGAGAGAGAGAGAGAGAGAGAGAGAGAGAGAGAGAGAGGAAGCTCTCCCTAAGGCAATAAATATCTCAGCAGATTGTGATGAATTGAAAGGGCAATGAAAAGGTGGTTATAGTTAATGTCAAAAAAGAACACAGGGGTACAGCTAGTAAGCAATAATATGATAAGAAGTTTACAAGCCCTAAAGAAAACATTTCAGAAAAAAGGTGTAAAAGCTTACAAGCTGACTTAGAATTTGTGAGCTGTCATTCACAAGCTATGTTTGGATGCAGACCTAAAAGGACATCATTTCTGCAAGGCATATGGTTCCACTATAGAATCTGTGAAACATTTGAAAAAGTGACATTTACATGAAATATACATCACAGCAAAAAGCTTTATGCATAAAAGAATACAGCAACACCATACAAATCTGGAACTTGAGATTTTTACTGGGCATTAATGAAGATGTCAGGTGTGGTTGTCAGAATGGATGAATGAATAGCTGTCCCAAACACACATGCTGGTTAACAGCCTGCCAGAGATTGAGCAAAAATATCCAGAGTTGAGTCAGATAAATAAAAAACGATGAAGCAGTGACAGCAATAAACACTGTAATATGAAAGCCTGGGTTACACAAGTGACACTTGAGGTATGATGCTAGAATTTTGGAACTGAGGATGCATGCTGATATTGGCAAGCCATGCTCTGGGAGTAATACTAAGAAAGACCCAACTGGGTCAGTTAATACTGACATTATAGAATAGATACTGTTGAATGTGTTCCCACGTGTTGTGGTTGCAGAGGGTCCTCTTGGGCTTACTACTCAATAGAAAGTGAGCAAGAAGTTTCATGAACATGAAAAGACAAACTGAGTTTCTTAGTAGGGCTCATACTTCCATAGTCATAAGGAAAAGTAGCATGGCTGACACGAAGTATACTAGTACTGCATATGCTAAATCTATTTTGACAATACAAAACCCCTCAACATGCATACGGAGGTAGAGAAACAAAATGCATTAATTTTTGAAAGTTTAAACTTGATGTTACACATAAACCAAGTATTAAGCATAGTTAACTTTTTTTTTAAGTAAAATTGCAACTACAAATTATCCCAGTCTTTCTAGATAAAGGTCAGTGTTTCCTGGGGGAAAATGAAGCAAAAGTGAATCCAAGATCAGTTAATTGTATTTTTTTAAAATCCTTTACCATAAATAGATTCAGTCTACATAACCATCATTGATCCTGCCAAGATCTTGGTGAATCACTTCTCTCTCCACTGTCACCGCTTGCCCACCTCACAAATGCAAAGAAGCCTCCATTTGTTTTTCCATCTTCACATATCCACACAACACTAGCTCTCCTTATTCTGCAGAGTAACATCATGTAGTACCTGCTTCAATTCCTTTCCCTCAAATTGTTCCCAATTACCAGTCCATGTAAGTGTATCTTTAGCCAGTGGTTATTTCCATGGTTATTTGAGTTCTGAGAGTTAGGAAGCTTTGGAATTCTTTCAAGAAACATCATCTGCTTGGCTGTGGTGGAGGATGCCTTTAATCCTAGCACTCAAGAGGAACAGCCAGGTGGATCTCTATGAGTTCAAGGCCATCCTGGTCTATAGAGCGAGATCCAGGACAGGCACCAAAACTACACAGAGAAATCCTGCCTCAAAACAAAACAAAACAAAACAAAAAACAAAAAACATCATCTTTGCTTAGTCCCTGGATTCTAGTACAGAGAAGAAGAGGGAAAACAATTTTGTTGGGACAAGTAATTTCTCTAAGTGTGGCACAGCTTCAACCTAACAGAGAAATAACATTGATCCCTCAGCATGGAGAAATAAAGCTAAAATGTTTCTTCAAATCTCCTGGACCAGATGACTTTGAGTTACTAAGCAAAATACCCCAACATCTTCTCTATGTAGACTAAGATAGAGAATAAAACACTTGAAGGCAAATTTTCAAAGAACTTGGAAATGCCAGGCTAATATTCATAAAGAACCTAATCAAATGTTAACCTGGGCACTAGTTGCCATTGCTCCTGTCCACAACTGAAGAACTGAGAAAGGTCTTATGGTGGGCAAGCTGCTGTCTGTTTCCATCACACACTAGAGAATTGACTCTGGTACATGTAAATTATCAAACACATCCTTGAGTGGCGACAATGTCAAGTGTAATATTTCCTAAGAAGGTAATAACAGGCTAGTCATAGCCTGGTTGATAAACCATACAGTGTTCTAGAGAACGGGAAACGAAAGCTGTGTCAGTAACAGAGCACTCAAATTAACAGGAAAGCATTCTTGATTTTATTGGCAAATTTTGGAGGTCAAAAGAAGAGAAGGGATTTATACATAAGGCAAACTCAATGTATATGCTTTTAAAAATTTCTTCAAATGCATGTCTTTTTTTTGGAAAATGAAAAGATTTAACCACACTTTAAATACTGAACTTACAATAACAGAATACCTTATCTTATGTGTATGAGTGTTTTCTTGCATGTATGTATGTATGTGTACCATGTGCATTCAGTGCCTGAGGAGGCCAGAAGACAGTGATTGATCCTCTGGAATTGGAGTTACAGATGGTTGGGAACTTTCATGTTGGTTCTGGGAACTGAATCCAGATAGGAAAAGGAACCTCAGGTGAAAAAATGCCTCCATTAGATTAACCTATATGGAAGTCTGTAGTGCATTTTCTTGATTAATGATTGATGTAGTTGGGCCCATCTCATGGAGGCAGGGCAGTGCCATCCCTGGCAAGTAGTCTTGGAGTTGTATATGAAAGTAAGCTGAATGAGTCATGAGGATCAAGCTAGTAAGCAGAATTCTTCCATGGTCTTTGCTCCAGTTCCTGCTTCCAGGTTCCCCCTTGAGCTCCTGTCCTGCCTTCCCTTAATGATGGGCTACAAGTGTAAAATGAAATAAACCATTCCACCCCCCCCCAAGGTGTTTTGGTCAATTTTTTATCACAACAATAGAAATAGAACCAAGACAACTATCTGTCCATTATAATGGCACTGTCAGAAACTATGCAAGTTACTGGAGGAGAAAGGACAACAGTGGTCTGACCCAGTCTAGAACCCTGCATGGTAGAACACTGACCTACTAGGCCACCAGGCTATCAGGCAATATGCACATACTGGTACAATTGAGGCACAACAGACACTGGGTAACTAAGTGCCTTTTGGTTGAATTTGAGGCCTGCTCCACAGAAGGGATTTCATCTTTGGTATTGTAATTGTAGCCAAAAGCTCATGGTTGAGGAGGTCATATGCCCTAGCCTAGAACCTACTATTATTATTTTGCTAAATGGTCACATTATCAAATTGCCTTCTAAATATTTATGTTTATACCTATAGACCTGGGTCGTTCTGAACTTTGGTCAGAGAAGCTTCTTTTTGCAGTAGACAGAAAGTAATGGAGAGATGCATAACTGGCCACAATGCTGAGAATGAAAGATTCAGTGCTTAGGCCTAAAAAACACATCATATTATCTGCCCCTACCAAAGCTGGAGACCCTCATGGAATACGAGGTAGAAAGAATGGAGATGGAGGATGGGGAAGAGTATATGACATTCTGTCTTCTGAATATGGTATGGCCATCACAATCACGATTGTGATCAGCTGTGGCTACCTGCACAAGACCTATGCAGTATCAAGCCCACAAAAATTTTGGCATAGATAGGGCAGATGATCTCCATGCCCAATCCCACACTGTTTGGCAGTGGATAGCTTTGGGGCGGGGGTAAATCATTCTTTAGTGAGAATATAGCCACTGGTAGGTTTCCCATGCTCTAGTGGATAGCTCCATACTCATGTACATCTGGGCAGCACTAATTGGATTTAGTGGGTTATCAAATGGTAGTATTTAATTTCTTATCACCCAATAGGGTTAGACTATTGAACAGGGAGAATGCTTAGGCATTTCCTTTGGGGGTAATGAGATAACCTATTATAAACTTGGGACCCGAGGGGAGGGCTGATTTTATGTGCATCTTCTGCAGGTAAAATTACTCCATTCCTGTTTGGTAGTGACTTGGCTTGTCAAAGTTCTCCCATAAGAAACAAAAGTCAATTTGTGGAGCTTTCTTAATAATAACAATACAAAAATCCAGATCTGGATGCAAGAATTACTAGGATGTTTCCAGTTCTATTTCTGTGTGTCAGGGCCATATCTACCCCAAGGGATCCTCTTTTCGAAAGAATTAGTTTCCTTTTCAACATCACAAAATCAGAAATCTAATGAGAAATTCATCACTTTCCCTGACAACTAAAGATTAGGGTTGGTGCCTTTTCAGACTATTTTATTTTCCCTTCTTTCAATAAACTAGGAAATGGCTAATTAGTTTTATCAGGGCTCTTTTGTGTTCCACATCATCAGGTATTCTGGCTTTTCCCCACATAATAACATTAACAAAGAACATTTTAGACCCTGAAGGTATTAAATTTTTAAAAAAGGTGTCAATCTTGTTCTTTTACTGACATTTCAATATTCCAGCATAGCAAAGTTGACACATTTTTGTTTTCCATGATTTTACTTCAAAAGCACTACAAACTTTTAAACAATTCCAGAACATTCAATATAAAGACTGACAGAACCTCTACACATGATTTAAAGAGGATTAAAATCACTCCACAGTTCAGAAGATTCAATTAGATGAGCTAGGTTACCAACATAAAGCTGGAGACTAGAGGCTCAACATGGAAAAGAGAGAGGAGGCAGGAAAAATGCTTCTTATAAACAATCTTACAAGCCAGAAAGAGTTCCTCTGAAAGCAAATAACAGAGGTATTCTGATTTCCTACATTGCAGACAGGCAATTATTTCACATCACTTGAAAATGTGAAGCCCAATCATGTTCATAAAGTCACCAAATTTTGTAAGACCCATTGTCTTTTGTTCTGTTTCCAATTCATCGTACTTAGTGATGTGACTACACATATCTAGACAAACATTTCTTTTCTTTTGATTGTTTCGTCTGTACTTATATTCTTCCCTTCTATTGTTTCCGCCTTGGTGGAATTGTTTTGTGGTTAACTATTGTGGATATTTTCTGTACACTATGAATATGTGTTGCTCTGATTGGTTGATAAATAAAATTCTGATTGTCCAGTAGTCAGGCAGGAGGAAGTAGAGAGGAGAATTCTGGGAAGAAAAAGGAATATAATTTACTACATGTCAATTAGTACTGCTTTCTCTCTTAAGTTACTGAAAAATGTATGCCTTTTCTTTTTGCATTTTTTCCTGATAAGTAGATCTCTTTTAATCATCATCATGCAAAAACCTGAAAGCTGATTTCAAAAGCTGATTTGATTTGACTTTAATATAAATATCAGCTTTATTCAGTTTCTAATGGCAACTAATTTCAAACTTTTACTTCCAATCATTACATCTCTTCCTATTTAGGCTGTGTTTCTTCTAGAGAGTATATGGGTGTTTTTTAAATATCCAATTTCACAATGTATATGATATACTTGAAAGAATGTCTTTATGAAACACATCGGTGTGTACAATGAATATATGCCAATAAAATTGTAATAAAAAGAAATTAAAGATGCAAATATTTTAAAAAGTTCTATTTCATAGTTATTAGTATTGCATCAAAAGTAGTACCTAGCTTACTTGCCATACTGTAATTACTGATACGTTTGGGTTTAAAGCCACCAATTATTTGTCATAAGTATTTTCAGTCCTTGTCCTTTAACTCATCTTTTCTTCAACTCTTATGTTGGTACACATTAGTTACTGTTTTTCAGTGGCTAGCCTAGAGATTACAGCATACACTCTTGGCTTTGCAATTCTACTATATGTTAATACTTATTTTACTGCTTCTCAGATATTGTAAATATCTCAAACAGCTGAGCCATTCTTATTTCCCTTGTGTCTTTATGCCATTTTGTTATAAACTTTCTTTCACACATATTATAAGCATTATTATCATCTGCTTGATGACAATATAAGCATTATTGTCATCTGTTTGATATTTCATGTCATTCACCATAGGTCCAGTTCCATATTTTATGTGAACAGGTCTTTATTTCACATCCAATTAAAAATAACTTTCTTCTGGGCATAGTGAGTCACACCTGTTAATCCAGCACTCAGAAGCCTGGAGCAAGAGGATTGCTGTGAGTTCAAGAACATCTTAGATTACAGAGTATTAAAATAAACAAATAAACAAGCAAATAGAAAACTTCAAGCTGGGAATATCATTCCGTGGTGGAACACTTGTCTGGAATGCACACACACACACACACACACACACACACACACACACACACACGTCAGTTTTTATTTAAGAATTTTTTTATTTGTTTTACATACTAACCACAGATCCCACTCTATTCCATTGATTATTAGTGCAATAGGAATTAGACATGAGAGATAAATTTTCTTTTTTCTTCTATTTAAAACTGTATCAAATCATTCTATTAGAATGCTATTTAATATGTAAATTGTATTGCTATACATAGAATATTGTGTGGTTTTTAAAAAAGAATGGAAGTTCAAGCTGTGCTAAAAATCTAGTTGAACTTGTTCATATTTACCATTCATTCATTTATTTAATGTATCTTATACTATATGTGTGGAAGTCAGAGAACAACTTGTGGGAGACAGTTCTTTCCCTTCACCATGTGGGTGCATGAAAACTCAAGTCTTCAGGATTGGCAGCAGTCCCCTTTACCCTCTGAGCCATCTCACCCCATGCACATTTGTTTTTGAAAGTGCTCAGGGTACATGCCTTTAATTCCAGCACTTGGAGTCAGAGGCAGGTGGATTTCTGTGAGTTTGAGGTCAGCCTGGTCTACAGAGTGAGTTCCAGGACAGCTAGGGCTGTTACACAGAGAAACCCTGTCTCAAAAGCCAAAAAAAAGGAAGAAAGAAGAAAGAAAGAAGGAGAAAGAAGGAGAAGAAGAAGAAGGAGGAGAAGAAGAAGAAGAAGAAGAAGAAGAAGAACAACAACAACAACAACAACAACAACAACAACAACAACACAAAAACAACAACAACAACAACAACAAGAAGAAAAATGCTCAGGGAGACCAAAGATCAGGTGAATAATCACAAGGGAAGTTACTTACATTGGCTATCTTGGACTCTCCAATATTGTACCAAAATAGTATATGGACTTTGGTTTGCTTCATTTTAGCAATAATGTTGGAGGTCAAGACCAAAACTGAATGCCACTGGGGCTATTCTTAGAATCTACAGCTACCCCAATAGTAGGGAATGGACTGATTCTGACATACATACTGCTGATGAAAAGCTTACACTCAGCAGAATCCTGTATTCTATGATCTGTTGTTTGGTCTGGTGTTGCAATAGGCTATATACAGCATTCTCCTATAAACATGTCATAACACTTTCATTTCATGTTTCCACCACTAAAATAATTCTCCTTTCTTTGGAAAGTGGTAAAATGGCCTACTAGATTTACTCAGAGATGAGTGACTAATCAATACTGTTCCATGAGGACAGAGATGGGTCTACTAAAGCAAAATGTCATCACCGTTGGAATATAACTCAAAATAAGGGAGCAGCTGAGACACTGTCTTAAAACAGTTGGTTCACCAACTTGGCAAACTCAAAATTCCAAGATTGCTTCTTCCTTCTAGCTGTGGCAGAAAAGCTTACATCAGACTGTGGGCCTACAAAAGCTGCACACAATTTTTAAAATACATTACTTCCAAGTACCACAGGGTCACCAAAGAAGCCATAACTCACAGGGGCTAAAATTCTGGACAGAAAGATATCACAAGAAGGTAAGCACTGCACCTATCCTTGGATTTACCTCCAGAATATTCACCTAACAATGTAGGAAACATAAGTATTGGTCTTTGTCTCCCAGCAGTATCACTGTAAGGTGGAAAGAACTTAACAGTTTGTAGGTGACAATGTAGACGGTACTCGAGCAGCTATCAACAAAGAGAAGGATGAGAAGTCATCTGCATTCAGTTTCCTCTTCCTTTATGCAAATGTGGTGTTATTTCCTTGTTGAAAGTAATCCATCAGCTTCCTCTAACTAGATATGTATTAAAAACCAAACTGCATTCCATACATGTATGAATGAAATTGTCAAAGAAGAGATAAACTAAAATTTAAAAATAAAAATTAGTTCTGGAGAATTTTATACATTTATAGATGTGTTTTGTCAAATACACCTCCATTCCTTCCCCTTCATTTCCTCCTCATACACTCACCAGTTTCCCCTCCCAACTTCATGTGCTTTCTGTCTTTTAAAAAATCGATTGAATCTATTTAAGTAAGAACGAGAGAACATTTACATGGAGCCTCTATTGCCTCTGGTCTGTTAGATACTTCTACTACTTGTAGAAGCAAAATCCTACAATCAGTCCCTAAGTGATACACTTAGAAAAGTATCCACACAAATCTCCCCTCTTTGATTCCCATATCTTGACATGTTAGTGGAAATTATAACCCGATTCACAAATAAAATATACTAAAGGTGATGAAACAACACTTCTATAATTATGTTATATTACATGGAAAATATAAAGAATTCTGTAGCTGTAAATAGGGTTCCTAATCTTAACTTAAAAGAATTATTACTGTAGATGGGCCGAACTTGATTAGGTAAATCCTTTAAGCAAGTACTTCAGTCTTCCCTGAAGTGAGAGACTTAAATAACTTGAGGTTTGTAATTGCTGGTTCCAAAAGATCAAACTACCATGAATTCTAAAGCCATAAGGAAAATTCATCCCAGCCTACAACATCATTCTAGCTTTGTAAAATCAGAAAAAGAAAGTTTAGTTAGGTCATATCCAGATTCCTGCCCTTCTGTAGAAATTATGACATGACAAATTTGTGTCTTTTAAAATAACTGCATTGGTGTGTTTCTGCTACAAAGTCATAGAAACCTGCACAATTCTGTGCCCTGCATCCCATGTACCAGCTATGGAGAATCAGTAATAGGGTTCTGACATTGTTATATCATTTTCATAGGTTTAGTTATATATGTTGTTCCATTTTCTATCAAATGTCTTTTCTCACTTTTACATATGCTTCATTTTCTAGTTCAAGGTTTTTCTCTTCTGTTAAGTCTTCTCTATCCATCTAAGTTGATTGCACTATCCTTTATGCCAACCCTGTAGCTAATTTTTAATACTCTGGTCTGATCACATCGTATTGCTGTCAGCACTGAATAACTCACTCATGCATGAGTTGGGGAAGCCAAGGAACAGAACTCATTTTCATATTGAAAACCTGGCTTAACTAAATACCTGCTAGAGTAGTAACTCAATAAAAAGTTTGCAAAACAAATAGATTTACATTTGATTAGTACATTGATTTTTCTTGACAATTTATTCCCAGCTCCTTCCCAAATTCAATATTGTATTTGATGTGATATGTGTTATAAGTGCTTTGAGAGTGGGAGTATAAAGAAGCTCAGCAGACTTAGAGAAATAGCATGTGTCCAGGACTCCATCTCCTTCTGGTTTTATGCATTAATCACATTCTCTTTGTCAGTCACTGGGATTTCATTCTCAAATATAAAAAGGCTTCTTTTCTTATTTACATGCTTTCTAGCTCTTCCTAGTCTATTCTGAAGCTTTAATAGTTATGTCATTACTACTAATACAATTTACAGCTAAAATTTGTTCTAATGCTGGTTCTATCATTCCATAACATCAAGTTCTTGATAATTCTTCAGTGATAAGACATATTTTGTTCACTCTTCTTTAACTAATTGGACATTCAGATTAACTGGCTTCAAAAGAGTTATAATCCAAACAATTTACTTCAAACTTGCTCATTCACAAAATGACAGAAAGAAAATCACCTACCATTGTGGATTCTTGTCCACTACCTTGTGTCACTAAGATAAAAAGAATCCAAAGGCCATACATCCCCAAATCATCACTCATTTTCTTTAAAAATTATCTGAGAAGTATAGATTAGAGATTCCAAGTTCTCAGCTATGCTGTGATGATCTATCCTATGCTGCTTATTCTTGAGCTTCTTGAAGATGCCATAAAGATTTTCATTTACTTTTGTGGGGAAGGTCTTACAAAAAGATACAGAAAAAGGAGGTGAAACCCACAAAAGTCCAAATATG
>CABHPR010137011.1:0-24128 GCA_902168415.1 Peromyscus melanophrys | reverse complement strand
ACAGCATATTCAAGGCTTCCAAAGACAAATGGAAAATAAAATAAGTATTCTCTGTCTTCTGAAGCAATCATAAGAACGACATCAAAAGTTATCACAAAGGGTCAATGACTAAACTAAACCATTTCTGTGAAATGTGGGGTTTTACTTTTCCTGCACAAACTCAGGTTGTTTTATCTGTACACTGTGTACTTCTGTAATAAGCAATTAGTACTCACTGGGGCTGAGAAATTGTGTGTTCCTAAAAAGTAAATAAGTATTGATTTCTGTCTAGCTTGAAGAGTTTTTGAAATTCTGTCTTGCACAAAAGTGATTCACCCTTACTTTTGTCTTACATTAGGTTCCAGTTTCTCTCTGAGTGTAGATCCATAGCCCAGGAAACTCATGATCTTGGGTCAAATGTATCAGGAAACATTTTTATTTAAGTTATTTCCAGAAAGAATAACTCTTGAGGTGCCAAAGTGTTATTACCAAAGATAACTGTGTTACTGGATATTCTGTTTTTTAAATTATAACAATGAAGAGTGAAACACCCTCCACAAATACACATGCTTAGAAATCTAGTAGAGGCATAATCTTTAATTAATTTTGTTAATTTCATAGATTATAGACTGAGAGAACAATCAAGCTGTCTGGCTTTTCATGGTCTGCTCATTTGTTAATTAAGTTTGTTTTATCACATAGTCCATTTTTATAATATTGTAGCAGACATAATTTTGAAGGTTATACATTGTGCCTTGAAAAAATTAAATTTATTCATATTGCTTAATGAGCATTCATAATTAAGTGTGTCTTATAGATCATTTTCTTGTGACATTTAATATGATAAAGGTGCACCATAAAAATTCAGTTAAGCAATATGTATGCATTTTATTCCAGCAAAAATAATTTTAGCAGTTGTCATGGTCTGAATATCAATGTATAATAGGATTTCTATTTATTTACACATCACATAATGACTCAGACAAGTTGCATATTTTAAATAAAATCCTAATTGACACTGCTCATATATTTAAAACCCTGTCTTCATTTGCCTCATAACTGATCATCATAATAAAACTTCTATAGTTTTCTAAAAAATAGAATTTGTTATCTTAAAAAATACTTTACAAATATTTTGAGAACTTTATACAGTGAATTTATATCGTATTCATACTCCAGCTCCTCCCAAGTCCACTCTCACCTTCCTACCCACCCTGCTCCCTCTTTGTTTTTTTAAACCCAGGCAGCCCTGTTTCTGTTCCCAGCCTCTTTTAGGAGCAGGGATGTACCCTGGAGTGCAGTGAGATCCCAGGGTTCGCATTTACTCTCCCACTCCCAGCAGCAAAAATGTCATTATCTCCTTAGCTAGTGGTAGGATTTCATTTATACCTTTCCCTCTCCCTGCTGGGATCCTGTTTGGCTTGAGCTTGTGTGGACGTTATACATGCTGTCATAATCACTATAAGTTTATATGTGCAGTGCCCTCTTGTGTTCACAAAACAGTTTCCTTGAAGTCATCTATCACCTCTGGCTTAGAATCTTTCCAGCCTTCTTCCTCCTTTGGAGTAGGGGTTTGATTTGTACATCATATTTAGGGCTGAGCACTCCACAATCTCTTATTGTTGAAGATTGACCAGTTGTGTGACTCTGTGTTAATCACTATGTATTATAAGATGAAGCTTATCTAATAAGCATTGAGGGATTCACTGATTTTATATATATATATATATATTATATATATAATATATTATATATATAGTATATATATAATAAGTCTTTAGGAGTCACTTTTGCACTGTCTATTTTCAGAATAATAGTAGGAGGTTCTCCCCTGTGCCTATGACCATAGGTTCTTATTATCATTAATGATTACATTTATGGGTTCCATTTCATAAATAAGGCCTTAAATCCTATCATAAAACTGGTTGGTAACATCTGTACCACTCTTGAAGCAGTGGGCATGTCTTCTCAGGCTAGCTCTTATTATAGTCTGCAAAGTTCAGAGCTGGATGAGATGGGTGATTTCTCTTATCATTTGGTAGCATGCACAGCACCTTTCAGAACCGTTAAAGCTAGCTAGAGATGAAGCTTCCACTTGAGTGATACCTAGATTTCTTCATGTTCTGTGACTCGAGTCTTACTCTTCAAACACTGAAGAGTAACCAAGAGCACTGGCAGTGATATTTCAGGTCTTTGGGACCACATTGGCCACCTGAAAACAGGAACCTAGTCTTAGAACTGGGGTTTTTATTTGCTAGAATTTCAGTTATCTTAACCATTGTTCTAATCAAAAATTATGTTTGTGGTTGAAAATTGAAATAAAGAAGGTGTGAAGACATTGCTATGATGCCAGCACTTGGAAGGCAGGTAAGATATGCTGAAAGTTCAAAGCCAGCCTGGATGACTTTAGGAAGACCTGATTTCAACAAAGAAAAAAAAAAAGAAAAAGAAAACTCAAATGATAATAACCTTCTGTTACAGAGCAGTCTCCATATTTACCCAGCTGAGCTGTTTTCCAAGGTGCTAAGTAGAATAGTTTTAGTAAACTCATAAGCTTTTTAAATATATCTGGAAAATATCAACCAAAATTATGTAGGGAAAAATGGAAAATAAGTTAGTCCTCTTAAAATTGATTTTGTACCTTTTCTCCATTTTAATAAAATTACTAATTGCTGTTAATTATCTTCTAAACTCTGTTTTGGCTCCAGTCCACATTTGATGTTACATTTTTGTTTTTGTTGATTTTAAGTGTTTTATTTTTTACAATATTTCTTTACCTATATTTGTTAGAAATGTAGTTTATTTTCAAATGTTTCAGCAATTCTTAGTAATATTTTTAGAATTAGTTAATATAATGTATGATGTCAACATTATCACTTGATGGACCTCAAGGAATATTTCGTTTTCCTGTTAGTATTGAGGAGACTGTTTACTGAATGTCTGTTCAAGTAGAGATATTGGTAATATTTGAATTTTTTGTATACAAATAAATAGTTTTCTATCAATTAGTAAGAGAAAAATGTTGAAGTGTCTACTTAGAGTCATGGTTTAGTTGGTTCTTGATTCATCCATGAGTTTTTGTTCCATGCATTTCATGTATGAATATTTGGTGCATATTTATCTAGAACCTTTATGTCTCTACCCCTTATTCTGAAGAATTTCTATTGCTCATTATACCTCGTTTTGATGGATGCTTTTTCAGTAAGATAACTTGACTTTCCTTGTGATGATGCTATCATTTCTAAAATAAAATTTGTCACTCTGCTTTTTAGAGCTCTCAATCCATTAGTTTTTCAATGACATTATGTTGAAGCTGTGTTCATGTCATGACCTCATTTGTTATTGTTTTTGCTTTTTTTTTATCTATTCTTTGTTTTCTGCTACATTTTCTCTATTTGTCCGTATGGACAGAACTTCTTCATATGACTTCTCTAGTTTAATGAGTGCTTTTGAATGTTATAGTCTAACATTAAGTAAGATACTACTTCACCTGCAGATGCTTCACAGCTTTGTATTTCTAATGACTTTTCTAGCTCTTCCTACTGTCTCATTATTTTCTGCCATCTACTCCTCCTGGGTGAGCTTGCTTCTTTCTGTTCTAGAGCTTTCAGGTGTGCTGTTAAGTCGCTAGTGTGAGATTTCTCCAACTTCTTATGTACGCTCTTAGTGCTATGAACTTTCTTCTTAGCACTGCCTTCATAATGTTCTGTAAGTTTGGGTATGCTGTGCATTCATTTTCGTTGAATTCTAGGAAGTCTTCAATTTCTTTATTTCTTCCTTGACCCAGTAATGATTCAGTTGAGCATTATTCAGTTTCCATGAGTTTGTAGGCTTTCTGCATTTTGTGGTGTTGTTGAATTCTAACTTTAAGCCATGGTGGTCCAATAAGATACAGGGGGTTATTCCAATTTTTTTTGGAGAAGGTTCCATGGGGTGCTGAGAAAAATGTATATTCTTTTGTGTTTTGGTGAAATGTTCTATAGATGTCTGTTAGATCCATTTGAGTCATAACATCTGTTAGATCCCTTATTTCTCTGTTAAGTTTCTGTTTGGCAGACCTGTCCAATGGTAAGAGAGGGGTGTTAAAGTCTCCCACTATTAGTGCATGGGGTTTGGTGTGTGATTTGAGCTTAATATTTCTTTTACAAATGTAGGTGCTCTTGTATTTGGGGCATAAATGTTCAGAATTGAGACTTCATGTTGGTGGATTTTTCCTGTGATAAGTATGCAATGTCTTGAAGTCTATTTTGTTAGATATTGGGACAGCTACACTAGCTTGTTTCTTAGGTCCATTCAATTGGAAAGTTTTTTCCCAGCCTTTTACTCTGAGGTAGTATCTGTCTTTGAGGTTGAGGTGTGTTTCTTGTATGCTACAGAAGGACAGATCCTGATTTCGTATCCATTCCATGAGCCTGTGTCTCTTTATAGGCGAATTGAGTTCATTTAGGGATATTAATGACCAGTGATTGTTAATTCCTGTTATTTTTTGGTGGTAGTGTGTGTGTTTGTGTGTGTGTGTGTGTGTGTGTGTGTGTGTGTGTGTGTGTGTGTGTGTGTGTGTGTCACTTCTTTGGGATTTACTGGTATGAAGTTATCTATTGTCTGTGTTTTTGTGGTTGCAGCTAACTTCCTTGGGTTGGAGTTTTCCTTCTAATACTTTCTATAGGGCTGGATTTGTGGATATGTGATGTTTAAATCTGGTTTTGTCTGGAAGATCTTGTTTCCTCCATCCATTGTGATTGAAAGTTTTGCTGGCTGGCATCTATGGTCCCTTAGTATCTGCAGAACATCTGTCCAGGCTTTCAGAGTTTTCATTGAGAAGTTGGATGTAATTCTGATAGGTCTGCCTTTATATGTTACTTAACCTTTTTCCTTTGCTGCTCTTAATATTCTTTCTTTATTCTGTATGTTTAGTGTTTTGACCATTATGTGGTGAGGGGACTTTTTTGTGGTCCAGTCTATTTGGTATTCTGTATGCTTCTTGTACCTTCATGTACATAGGCATGTACAAAGACATAGGCATGTCTTTCTTTAGGTTGGGAAAGTTTTCTTCTATAATTTTGTTGAATATGCTTTCTGTGCCATTGAGCTAGAATTCTTCTCCTTCTTCTATCTCTATTATTCTTAGGTTTGGTCTTTTCACGGAACCTCAGATTTCCTGGATGTTTTGTGTTAAAAATTTGCTGGATTTAAATTTTTCTTTGACTGATGAATCTATTTCCTGTATCGTATCCTCAAAGCCTGAGATTCTCTTTTCCATCTCTTGTATTCTGATGGTTATACTTGCCTCTGTAGTTTCTGTTCGTTTACTCAGATTTTCCTTTTCCTGAATTCCCTCAGTTTGTGTTTTCTTTATTGCCTCTATTTCAATTTTCAAGTCTTGAACTGTTTCCTTCACCTGTTTGTTTTTTCTTGGGTTTTTTGACTTTCTTTAAGAATTTTTTTTTAATATTTTTGTTTGTCTTTTCCTCCATTTCTTTAAGGAAAATTTTATTTCCTTTTTTAGGGCCTCTATCATCTTCATTAAGTTGTTTTAAGGTCATTTTCTTCTGGGTCATCTGCTTTGGCATGTTCAGGTCTTGCTGTTGTAGGATCACTAGGTTCTGGTGGTACCATATTGCTCTTTATGTTGTTTAATGTGTTCTTACCCTGACGTCTAACTATTTCTTCCTTTAATCTGAACAGGTGGGGCTCCAGGTCTCTCCCAATTGGAGCAGGTGGGGCATCTGGCTCCTGTGGTTTCTCTTCTTACCTATTGGTTCAGGAGGGAGTGTATGGCTCCAGTGGTCACTGTTCCCAATCTATACAGAATGGGCATATGGATGATGGACACGGATGCGGCAGGGGATGGTTGGCTTGGCGAGGGAGTGGGGGAAGAGGCTGCTGCCCAGTCTCTGGGGCTGCAATGGCTGGGGCACGGAATGTGCCCCCAGGGTCTAGGGGATAGAGAGCTGGGCTGATCAGTCCAGAGATTGTTCCCAATTGGTGCAGGGTGGTTGTATGGCTCCGGTGGTCAATGGTGCCGCAGGGGATGGTTGGCTTCAAATCAAGTTAATTATTAAGACAATACATAGATAAAAATATACTAAGAAAATAAATTGTTTAGCTCTTAAGAAAATTATTTTGGAGCAGATCACCTCTTGCATTTCAGGTTTTTTGTTTGTTTGTTCATTTTCCTCCAGTTGCCGGTTTTATGCACATACTTCACGGCACTCATTCATGAGTTTATTGGTGTCTGTGTGATCTAGGGTTGGCTTCTGTTTCATTCTTGATAATAGAAGCTAAGCATTCTCTCTTCCTCTTAGTATTGCTATAAGTCAATCCAATTCTGTTTTTGTCTGTTTGTTAAATCTATTTCATTGATTGCCTTCTATTTCTCTTCTGGTTTTGGTTTCTAATTACAATTTCCTTCCTTCCATTCATGGATTCATTTTGCCTTTTTTTTTTTTTTTTTTTTTTTTTTGCTAGAATGTTCCCAAGGGATCTTAGTGGCTTAACACTTTCTATTTTCATATAAATATTTCCTGCTATTATATTTCAGTACCAGTGCTTCTGAATTTTCCTTTAAATCTAACTGTGAATTTGTCTATTATTCCACCCATTCCTTATTCTAACATAGACTTGAAGATATCCTTAGTGAATCTCGAGACTTCTTTTTGAATGTAGAGTTCATAAAAGTGTGTTGTGTGCTGTGTCATCCCCATGTCTGCAGATCTCCTGATGCATTTGTGTCACTTATTGGATTCTAACTTGATTTTATTGTGGCTGGAGAAAACAATATTATGAGTTCAATTATTTTAGATGCGTGTCTTGTTTTATTTTTCTCAGGATCTCATGCATCTTGGAATATGTACCAAGAGTACCCAAAAAACTATTTACCCTGAAGTTGTTGGATATTGTTCAGTCATGGTGCTATTAAGTTGATAAGGGCCTATTGAAGAGTCCAGCTATAGCTACATATTTGTCTAGGTTTGTTTTTTTTTAATTTTTATTTTTTATTTATTTCAGTTTTTAAATTATCTTATTTTAAATTATGTATATGTGTTTGGATGTGAGTGCTGTACTCACAGAGGCCAGAAGCATCCAATCTCTCTGGAGCTGGAATTAAGGTGGCTACAACATAATCAATGTAGATCTGGGACTGAACTCCGGTCCTCTGCAAGAACAGCATTGCTCTTGACTGCTGAATCATTTCTTCATTTCCAGTTCTCTCTGTTTGGGCTTACCATATTTGGATCTCTGTTACTGAATTTTGATTATTAAGAATATAAATGTAAAAAACCCAGTTCAGCAGATGACCTCAAATCAGTCAGCAATGACTTCTAGAGAGCATAAGATATATATCCACTCATGAATGCAAACAGACGCTCTCCAAATACCTGTGACTCTTAGGACTGATGTGGGGTTTTTGCCTCCAGAACTGGTATCTGGCTCAATCATTGAAGCAGCCAAAATCAGTCGTTGTGCAATGCAAACCTTAGAGCAATGGTTCATAGCGAACTTTAGACATTTTCAAAGAAACAAAAGTGTTTCAACTTGTTTCATTACGTTCTCGGCATTCTTATAAATTCCTGTATCATTAAGAAGAAATGCTAAATGTAAAATTCATGTACATATTTTAAAGGGAAGTTTAGTTTGTTAGCTTTCTATAAAAATACACAGCATTTTGGAAGGTTTAATACATTAAGAAGAGAAGAGCATGAGGAAATGTAATATCATTCCAACCCCTATGCCAGAACCAAACTTGACACAGGGCTGGCTCCTGAAATCATATCTTATGCTTGTGCTGGGAACATTAAAATCTCTGCTTTCACTCTGCCTATTCCCTGTCATTGTGCTTGAGTCACATATCAAAAGGAGACACAAGATGAGAAAAGTAAGTTTAAATATTTTATGTTTCTGATCATCTCCAAGCTGAGAGGTAGGGCAATTTGTGTTATACATTTAAATGGAGCTTAAGAATAAAGGCCAAAAGCTGAAAAAGTCAAAGGTGTCATGAAAAACACATAATGAATATCAAAACTTTGAAGTTCTTCTGTATGTTTGATGTGTATTTAATGTTGTTACATAAATGTTTTAATTACTCATAGTCATAAATAATAAGAATTCATAATATATTTTTAATTGTACATTCAAATGTCTTTCTGTAGCAAAATCATTTTTATTGATTATCTGAGGTAATGCTTTCTGTTACAGACTACTTAAAGTGACTGATTTGGTAAACACAGACTAATAATTATATCAGTAGTATTTTCTTTTTTTTGAATTTATTTTATTTTATTTTACAATATAATTCAACTTTACATATCAGCCATAGATTCCCCCGTTCTCCCTCCTCCCGCCCCACCCCCCTCCCCCCGGCCCACCCCCCATTTCCATCTCCTCCAGGGCAAAGACTCCCCCCGAGGATTGAGATCAACCTGGTGGACATCAGTAGTGTTTTCTAAATATTGTTAGATTCTTTGGTGCTCAGCTAAAGTGAAATATTGGTATATATATATTATGAATCAAATTATAATAACTACTCATTAATTTTACTAAAATGTACATATATACTATTAAAAAGAACATCTATTGTTTTGACACTTAAAAGGGTATGTATTGAATATATATTTTGAAATTTTTTGCTAATATCTCTGTATAAAAATATGTCAGTAGGATGTGAGATACTGTCATAGGTAAAATATAGTTGTACTTTGTTTGGGGACCTCCAGCTCACAAATAATGACACAGAGACTTTTTATTAATTTGGATAGTTTAGCCTTTAGCTTAGGATTTTAACTTAAATTAATCCAAAATTTTTAATCTACGGTCTGCCACATGGCTCTTTACATTTCCTCAGTATTACACTTTCTGACTGGCTCCAAGTTCCCTGCACCTCGATTCCTCCTCCCAGTTCCTCTTTCTCAGGAGAAGTCCCACTTCTCGTCTCCTGACTAGCCATTGGATGTTCAGCTTTTTATTAAACCAATCCGATTGCGCCTTAGAGACACACCTTTACAGGGTACAAACTGTTATCCTCCAACAGTAAAGCGCTTCTCTCATGTTGTAAGGTGGAGCTGAGAGTTTTCTCTCCAGCTCCCGCCCAGCCCCGGCAGTCCCACAGCCCACTTATAAAGTAAACACACAGACTCTTACATTATTTAAACTGTTTGGCCTAATGGCTCAGGCTTCTAGCTATGTAGTTCTTACATCTTAAATTAACCCATTTCTATAAATCTATACCTTGCCACATGGCTCGTGGCTTACCAGTGTCTTACATGTTGGCATTCATGGTGGCGGCTGGCAGTGTCTCTGCCTCAGCCTTCCACTTCCCAGAATTCTCTTCTGGGCTTGTCCCGCCCATACTTCCTGCCTGGCTACTGGCCAATCAGCATTTTGTTTATACAGAGTGATATCCAGATTTTAGATTCCCAGGACTCATGAAAAAAAGCCAGGAATTTTGACAGGAACCTCTAGTCTCAGCTATGGCAGGATGGGATTTGGAGACAGGTGGTAAGAAACCCTTGGATGGAACATCCAAGGCATCTGAGAAACCATGGTTTTCCTCTGATCATTACATGTGATGATATATTGTGTACCTAGTAAAATTGACCTGAAGACCAGAGAGACAAAGGAACAAGCCTCTGCCACATCTTACCTCTAAGACTCCTCAGCCTGAAAAAGCCTTTAGTTCCTGTCTCCTCACGCCTTATGTACCTTTCTCCGCCCAGCCATCACTTCCTAGAGCTGGGATGAATGGTGTGTGTGCGTCCCAAGCAAAGACATGAGATCTCAAGGGCTGGGATTAAAAGTGTGTCCCACCACTGCATTGCTCTGTTTCTCTCCTAGACTGAGTCAATCTCATGTAGTCCAGGGTACCTTTGAACTCACAGAGACCCAGACAGATCTCTGCCTCCCGAGTGCTAGGATTAAAGGTGTGTGCCACCACTACCTGGCCTCTATGTTTAATCTAGTGGCTTGTTTTGTTCTCTGATCTTCAGCCAAAGTCTATTAGAGTACACAATATATCATCACAATTACATGCATTCAAACATATATGGATGTGGACAGACCACACTTTTATATACTTCACACAATCATGTATACACAAAAGAAATTGTGCATGAGTCATGTATCAAGAAGAACAGGATAAACAAGTTCAAATATTTTATGATTCTCTATCTAATATATATCTGTCTTTCTATCTACCTATTTTCTTCTTCATCATCATCTATTCTCTCTCTCTCTCTCTCTCTCTCTCTCTCTCTCTCTCTCTCTCTCTCTCTGTGTGTGTGTGTGTGTGTGTGTGTGTGTGTGTGTAGTATTTGTGTGTATAATTCTAATTGCTTCTTTTATGTTGTTTAAATTTGTGTTCATGCATGCATGTGCTTTTATTTATTACTTAAAGGGGGGATTTATATTCCTTTTATTTTCTTTAAGGCTTTAGTAATTTTATCATCCTACCAAAAGAATAAAAGAAGAAAATGGTATAAAATTCTGTTACTCTGTTTACAGCAAAATGATGATAAACTGTGATATATTTGCTCTTAAATAGTTCATATAGATAAAAGAGATGCCATTTTAGGGACATTCCTTCTACTCTATGAGCAAAAACAAATGGATAGAACTCTTTGTTCCCTATTCTTTGACATTAACTGAATCTTTTTTATCTAATCCTGTCAGATTGAAGCATGCATTAGTTTTGTTTGCTGCTATAATAAGGTGCAATATATTTGGTGACCTAGAATGACATATTTATTATCTTATAGTCTGTAGGTCAGAAAGCTGACATTAACATCTCTGGATTAAAATCAAGATATTTCTAGTGCTGTGTAGGTTTCCACCAGAAGAGTCATTTCCTCACCTTCTCTGCTCTTGTAGGCTTTTTTTACCTCCTTCCCTAATTCCTGTACTTGTCCACGTAACAAGTTTAAAAGCCAGACCTCCCTCACCCCAGCCCCCTGCCTCTCGATTCTTTTGTAGACTCATTTTTCTTAAAAATTGGGTCAAATCTCAGCCACACTGGTGGAAGCCCATGAACTGTAGACTAGTGGCTGTGGAGCCCCCATGGGACTGGACTAGGCCCTCTGGATACGGAAGACAGTGGTTTGGCTTGAACTGTTTGGGGGGCACCCAGGCAGGGGGATCGGGATCCATCCCTGGTGCATGGGCAGGCTTTTGGGAGTCTGATGCCTGTGGTGTGATGCCTTGCTCAGCCTTGGTGCAGTGGGAAGGGGCTTGGGCCTGCCTAGGCTCAGTGTGCCTGGCTCTGCTGATTCCCCATGGGAGACCTTGATTTGGGGGATGTGGGGAATGTGTGGTGGCTTGGGAGGGAGGGGAGGGCGGTGGGAGGAGGTAGGATCTGTGGGTGGTATGTAGAGTGAGTAGAAAATTTCTTAATAAAGAAAAATGAAAAAAAAGGTTATCTGAAAGTCATATCCAAAAAAAAATTGGGTCAAATCTTATATATCATGAATGATGATATGCTATTACAAACTAAGAAGAAAAGAGAATAGGTTCCACTTATATTTTCCAGTTAAAGCTTTTATTCCTCCTCTATATCACTTTCTTCATCTGGTAAGGAAAATGACACTGGTCATACCTAATTGTCAAGCAATATGAGTGGTTAAATATGGATACAAATGCCCATGAAACACTTAACAAATGGTTTGGGTCTACCATGGACGCCTCAGGACTACATGGCACAAAGCTGTGCTGTGTTATTCTTAGCAAATGAAATGAATGTACTTTTATAAGGTCTGGGGTTATCCAGCCACTAATGAATTCCCAGACTTTGCTTATCTATAGAATTTTAGTTTAATTATTGATTTTTTTAACTTTTAGTCCCTTTTTGGGTATATGTACACACAGATAAACACAGAAAAAATTACAAATGTGTATTAAAGTATTTTAGTCAAGTATATGTATCAATATTAATGTATTAAAAATGGCTCTAGACTTGGCCTATTACTGCTAGGACAATGGTTATGTTTATCTAGCATTCTCAAAGTGTTTTAATCAGCCATATTAATAGCCTTCATTTTACATGAAAACTTTGAAAATTGTCCTGAGGACATATACACATTCAATTAGTTAAACCATTGATTGACATTAAGTGAAAGACATTTTGCAAATAGCTTCTAAAATTTGATTAAATTCTGTGCATTATTCAATATAGTAACACTATTATACCTATATTACAGAAGAAATAGAAAGGTTTAGGAAAATAAAATTATTAACTCAAAGTAATATAGCTTTAAATTGTACAGCCAGAATTTAAGTCTATATAGGTTTGACTTTAAAGTCTATAGTCATAAGCATCAAGTTTGGGGGTTTGATAAGTTGAAGAATCAATATTTAGTCAAAAGAAGACTATGTGTTCTCACCTTTTAAATCTAGTTTGTGCTGTTTGAATAAGCCATTTTTGTTAGCATTTGATTTTCCCACTTCCTTTTTCTTCATGGCTTTAGTTTTTACAAGACTCTTGGCACTACCATCACATGTGGAACTTAGTTATGTTCCAGAGAATAAATGCATGTTCTTAACCATGGATCCATCTTCTGTCCCCTTAATGTAGTTTCAATCTGTTTTTTTCTTGATGGCTAAGGATGTTGAACAGTTTTTAAAATATTTATCAGCCATGTAGATTTCTTCTTGAGGACTGCAAATGACTTAACTACAAACTGCTAAGAATGGACATCAAGACCTCAACAGATTGAACCAATTATGACATCATATATGCCCAATGTGAACATAGAATGAGGTGCTGCATTCCTCTTATGTAGTGGCTAGTTTTCAGTCAACTTGACACAAGCTCAGATCATCGATTGAGAAGATGCCTCCATTGGCCTGTAGGCAAATCATGGGGGAGGGGAGCATTTCCTTGATTAATAATTAACATGGGAGGGCTCATCTCATTGTGGTCAGTACCACCCCTGGGTAGCTGGCCCTGATGTTGTAAGAAAGCAGGCTACACAAGCCATGGAGAGAAAGCCAGCAAGCAGCATTCTTCCATGGCCTCCGCTTCAGATTTTGCATCCAGGTTTCTGCCTTCAGCTCTGAACCCAGCATTATTTCAGGATGGAATATATGCTGTAAGCTGAAATAAGCTCTTCTCATTCCAAGTTGCTTTGGTTATGGTGGGGTTTTTTGCAGCCTGCAAGACCTCTGGGGTTTTCGATGCCTACATTTCCTCTGTGGTCCCAAGTACCTGTGTGGCCTCTGGTGTTCTGGGTACCTGCTTGGTCTCTGTAATTCCTAGTAGAGTGTGACCTCCAGTACAGCAGAGGTTTTCTTCCCAGGTTGTGGGCTGGGATATGGAGCTCAGGGAGGGGATGCAGTTGTAGCTGGTGTAGCTGGGGGCTGTTGGTTCAGCTTTAGGGATTGTTAGCTGGTGGTGGGCAATATCTTATCTGGGGTCCCTAGGATCCTCCTGGCCTCTGGTAAAGCTGTTGGAGTTGTGGGCCTGAGTGTGGGGCCCAGTAGAGGGGATTTAGTTTGGGGCTGTTGATCAGGCTTTAAGGAGTGTTAGTAGTCAGTGGGTGGTATTTTACCTTGGGTCTATAGATCTGGCCTGGCTTCAGGTAATGCAAAAGTCTTCTGAGGAAGTTGTGGGTCAGAATACAGAGTCCAGGATTTAAGGAAGTGTTGGCAGGAGGCGGACTATATTTTACCTGGGGTTCCAATGACCAGCCTGGTCTCCAGTTAAGCAGCCAGAATTGTGGGCAAAGGTCTATGACACTTAAACAGCATTTTTACTACCGTGTCATGAATACATTGATGAATGATATCCCATAGTGTTGCCTGTTTTTATGGTGGCTGAAACTAAAATAGAATTGGAATGCATTGGTTGTGAAACTCTACTTTGAACAAGATTAATTAAAAATTAATTTAAATTTTTAATTTTTTAAACTGAATTAATTAAAATTAAGTAATTAAAAATTAATCTTGGCAAAGATCTGATAGAGGTAGCCAACATTAGTGGCCTCCTCTGTAGATCATCAGGCTTAGGATGTGAAATCCTAAAGATCTCGTGAGTCTAAAATGAAGATTCCTTTTGCTAATGCATCTAAAACTGTATCCTCCAAAGACTCAGTTGGCCAGGGGTCACTTGCTTGGGTTCCAGGTACATCCCGTGGTTTTGCGAACACTGTGAGAGTATACATTATTGTGTAGCTATTTTCACTCTCAGTGCATAGCCTGCCACTCTTCACAGCTGGCCCCGCGTATCTCAGTGATGTGAAAGGACGGAAATTAAGTTTGAGAGCAGGCCTTTGTTCAATTCACAGAGGACCCATGTGAAGATGATGGAGTGTCGTGTGTGCTGCCCCATGTCTGATGCTAATGTGCGCACAATTTCTTTTTAGGTGAAAAGTAAAATAAAAGATTTATGGAGTTTTAAATGAAAGAGAAAACTTTCTCCTAGCTTCAGTTCTACTTATACCACTTTCCAAATAGAGGGTGAGCTGTGTGATTTTCTTCAGAATTTGATCAGAGCACAGTGACACTGCATACTGAATCATAGTTGAAACATGCAGATGACGTCCCAAGACATTTTACCATTTTATCAAATTTCATTTTCAAAATGTTTCAGTAATGCTGGGCAGGAATTATTTTAACTCTAAGTTGCAGCACGTGATTTTCAATATCTCTTAGTTATTTCTTCCCTAATCATGACTCCACAACTTTCCATACTCTTCTGAAAGGAATTTCCACAATACCGTATGGTCTTGAACTAAACTGTTCCAATTGCTCAGCAATCTAACAAATAAATGGAGACTCTGAATGGATGCCCCTTGATAAACAGAGGGAGTGGGAGGGGGTTTAGAACCAGATACACAAGAATTTCTAGGCCAGAGAAAAGGCAACCTTTCTTCCCCATTCTAAAACACTAATATTTATATCTCCTCTCACCGAAAACACTGGTATACAAAGTATTTTTCAACAAGATGATTGAAAACAATAGAAGTAGTATGAATAAATTCTAACAATTACTTTTCAAATGTATATGTGAATTAAAAAACAATGTCAATATGATATGTGTTGATGTAGAGAGAAAAACAAGTAAGGACTGTTGGCAACTTAATAATGATAACTTCTGGGAATGACCTGACTTTGCATTATCAACAGGTTCAAATCTGAACACTACACAAAATGATTAACACTTTCAAAATACTGTGTACCTGCTATAGTGAGAGGCATAATCTCCCCAGGGGAGAAAAAAACCAAACTTCTTAGGACTCATTAAGTCAGTGGCACTACAATAAATCATAAGCCTGTTAAAAGGAAATAGTTTAATATAGACAGACTAGGTCCAGCTGTTTCAATATCATATAGCATATGGAGCTTAGTAATTGGACTCAAATGATAGCTGTTAAATCATTTACAAGAGTGTTCGTCATTAGACTTCTATAGGAAAGGACAACATAATTCCTAAGTTGCTACTTAGGGTGAGTAACATGCTTTAAACTAGAGGTGAATATCTTCCAAATTAACATCTAATTGTTGGTTTCCATGGAATTCCTTTGAAGTAGAACCTAAAACATGCTTGTTCCAGGTCATTTCAGGGTACAATTTATTTTGTGATTTGTTTGACTTCAGACTAACACTTTCTTCATGTTTCTATTGTTTATATTTTGTTTGCTTGTTATTTTTAAAAAACACCAGGATTTCTACTTTAAAACAACATTCACTTAAAAATACAATCTTGTCACCCTGTGAATATCTGTAGTTAGGACAAGATAGGGGCACAACAATACAAAGTGATGTAGTTTTAATATGCCTATAACAAAGAAGAAAAGTTAGTTGCTAAAAGTACTTGTGTCCTCTTTTTGGGGATGTGAGACACGCATCAACTAAGCAGAAAGACCTGCAGGGTCCTATCTCACGGGGTTATGTATCATGTACAGTAGAACTTACCCGCTACGAACAGACACATTCTCTGAATGAGGATTCACTAACACAACCATTCATCAAGTGAATTGCTTGTTCTAATTTCAATTTTATTTTAAACCAGACATATAGGCCTCAATATATACTTTTTGTTTGGGTGGTGTGGTATGAGTCATCCAAAAGCTTTGGATACGTGCTCATTTGGGAAGGACAACAAGAGAACAGACTGTTTGCCCACAGAGCAATGGATCTGTGGCTGCAGTATCAGCTACATACCTATAGAATATGAAATTAGCATGAGCCTGCAAATGACTTCTGCCTCCTGTTTTTGTTTCTCCAGTTCATGGGAGAGTCCTTCCTTCTGCCTTTAATCTATAGGTTGACTCACTGTCTGTTCTTTGGTTTTTTTAGTTTTTCTTTCACCTGTTTAACCAATTCCCTTGGCTAAATTCCCTTATTTTAAACCCTTAGGATAGTTTCTGTTTTTGTAGATGGATCCTGACTTGTACAATCTCAAGCATCAACTTGATGTTTCCAGAGGGAGGTAGTAAAGCAGATGAGGCATGCTCATTTCCCTCACATTATATATCAAACGTGACAGTGTAGATACCCTAATGCAGTCTATTGAAAATTAACCATGAATCCATTGCTCACCGAAGGTAACCGAAAGAAAAAGTACCCAGAAAATTGGTTGGAATCATAATGATTAGAGAGCACATAACAGAAAGGAAATGAACCAGAGCTCCTGAGAATTGTCTCGGAAATGGGAATCCTCTGTATCTAAACTGTGTGACAAGCACACAGCGCAACTTAGCTGTCAGTGTCAAGCAATATTAGGAAAAGAAAACAGAAGACAAGAAGAGAGCATATTTTAGGTTTTTGTCTGTTCTTGTGTTGTGCTTTGTTTCTCTGAGAAAGGGACTCACTCTGTGTTTCAGGCTGGCTTCAAATCTGTGTCAATTCTCCTCTTTCAGCTTCCCAAGTGCTAGGATGACCTAAGAACCCCCATACCCTGCTGCAGTAGGATGCACTAAAGACCGTCTTAAGGCTTCCATTCACAAGAAAAAGACGTTTCAGAACTTTCTGTCCATAGCTTAGGACCAGAGAATAATAATGTCTTGCCTTGGAGATTTCTCATCTTCCTGTTAGAGTAGTGAAGTTCTCCATTGTGCTTTTCTCCTTCAGCTCTGCTGCCCAGGTTGATGCAATCCATCCTTATTTCTCAAGCCTACTTAATTACCCCATTTAGATCACTTCAACAGCTTAATAGTCCTACCATCTTTCCAATTTACAAACACATTTTCTCCCTCTTCTCTGTCTGAATCTGGGTATAACTACGTCACTCCTCCCAGTCAAAGCTTCTGAAATGTTCTCTGACAATATTACTTCTTTCTTCTTCCCTCTGACTATTTCCACATCCCAAAGTAACCAGACTCCCTCTTTATCATTACACTAAAACCACTCTCAGTAAGATCACTTGCTTGTGACCAAATCCAGTAGACACATTCAGCTTTCATTGTTCATGACTTCTTAACAGCTTTTGATTACTTTTTTAATTTTTAAATTATTTTTTTAATATTTGAGATTACAATATAATTATATAATTTTCCAAACATCCCTTTCCTCCCTTAAATTCTTCCCACATACTTTCCCATTTCAAATTCATGGCCCATTTTTATTTAATTGCTGTTATACAAACACATACACACGTATATTTTATATATATATGTATACACACACACACACACACACACACACACACACACCCCTAAATTTGTAAATACCACCTGCTCAGTACATATGATAGTATTTGTATGTACATATTTTCAGGGTTGACTGTTTGGTACTGGATAGCCAATTGTTATCTTCTTTCTTCCCTGTGTAAGACTATTTCTCTTGTGCTCAGATTTCTTTAGTTGCCTATAGTGATTTGTCTAAATTTGAGTCCTCACATGCATTCCTTCTTCCATGTTAGCATGGCGATTGCTGTCATCCTTGTTCACGTCATGTTTAGGTAGATATGTTACTGAGACTTCATGGCCCAACTTTGGATCCTTTCTAGAAGACACAATCTCACAGCAAAACTCTGTTTTTCTGGCTCTTACAATATTTCTGTCTACCCTCTCTGCCTCAATGACCCCTAAGCCTTAAATTAAGGATTTTTATAGATGTTTCAGTTATCACTGGCCTCCACAGCTCTACATTTTGAACAGTATGATTTTCTGTGATGCTCTTTGTCTGTTATAAAGAGAAGTTTCCTCAGTTAGGGATGAGATTAACACTTATCTGTGGATATGAGGACAAATAGTTTGAATTTAGTTACAGATTTTGCTGATTTAGTCAAGTGCCCGTTGTGGGTCCATGACTTCACCAGCCTTAGATAGTTGCCCAGCTTTCCAGTACCAGGAGTGCCTCCTCTCTCCTTGAGGCGGTTTTAGGTCTATTTAGAGAGTTGCTGGTTACTGCCAAGGTATTTATGCCACTACTGTACCCTTAAGGTTCTTTTTGATGTCTTAATTTGACTTGGTGCACATTCTGTTCTCATAGTTTTCTCATGTTCTGCAGACTTTCTTTCTACTTTCCAGGTTACCATTCATGTAGCTAACTCAGCCACACTTCCTCCGGGCAGACTTTGAAGCTTCCTTTCCCTTTAGGGAGATGCTTTTTTCTTGAGGAAATTTGGGCTTAGTAGCAATTTGTCGGCTCTCCTCCTCCTCTTGCTCCTCCTTCTCTTAATTTCCATAAGTCTAACTCCATCTCTGGTTTTGAGCTCAAGATTCAAGATCACAAACATATGGGAACTGAACCTTAAGCTTCCTTTCATTTTTTTAAGTTTCTTGCCTGTTCTGAAATGTGTGGAATAGTTCTTCCTCACATAGTAACAAGCAAAGAAACACGTTATGTTTGTGTCTAATCAGACACACAGTACAGCATCTAAATTAGATAATCCCCCAAATCATACCCTTGCTATGTAGCGAAGAATTGTTAGCATGTGAAGTCTACTATAACCCAAATGAACAAGTCATCTACCTACTTTTATTATTAAGATGCCACCTTTGCTTATTCCAGACAGCTGTAGAAAGACATGAACATAGTCACATCTGTATCTCATAATGTTCAAGAGCTGTACTCTCCTCCTCATTATCTGCCATCTATAAATTCAATTGTCAATTTTTTGATCATGAAAAGTTGCTCAACTGTGTATATCCACCTGACTCTTTCCCACTCCACTAGCCTTTGTACCTTGTCTATGCTTAACTCAAATTATGGTTTTCTTTTGTTTGTTTGTTTGGTTTTTTGTTTTTCTTTTCATTTTTTGAGACAGGGTTTCTCTGTGTATTTTTGTACCTTTCGTGGAACTCACTCTGTAGCCCAACAAAAACTTCTTGGGAGCCGTTTATAGTGATTTGAGCCTCATAATTTTCCTTTATATACTCTTCAGTAGCTATATACTCCTGAATATTTAATGTACCTCTAACCTAAAACCTGTCAGTTTCATAAAAGCATTTTTTAAAAATCTGGTCTTGTTCAACATCATAATCTGTTGCATTCCAGAGTTCCTGTATATAAAGTATAATCTGAATAACTATTTGCAAAACAAGAGAATGAACTTTAGAGATGTAAAAAAAAAATCTTAGTGCTCTGATCTTAAGGTCAGCATTTGGAAAGTCAGTGAACACAGAAAATCTGACCAAATCTGGGCAAAATGTGGTGGGAGCCATATGACTTCTTTGGGGAACAATTCCTGAGAATAACATGAACAGTTCTCCTTGTGTCAAAGACCCAGGAAACCAAGACCCAATTGGAAAGAACCTGTGGACAGCTGACTGAATAATTCTGGGTATGAGCCTGGAAGTGTATGTACTACCTACTCTCTTTGTTTTTACTATGCTAGCCACACCACTGACCTGATGAGTCATCATGGGTCATGAAGTTTAATGTTACATATTTGAATAACTGTTCTGCAAAGAATTATTTTAAACATAAAAGCTTTAAAGAAATGCTATTAAAGAGATAGTTTCAAGAGTTAATGGGAACATTCAAGGAACAGGGAATAAAGTAGAATTATTGAGACCCACTGTTCCCTCATTTCTAATAACTGAGCCAGTATCCCAAGAAGTCAAGGGAGATATACATAAGGACAAGGGACAAGAAATGCCAACAACTAATAGTAAGTCTCCAGGTTATGTTGCCTATAGGATAGAAGTAAAAACCTGGTGTGCCCCCAGAGGGGATAGAGCAGTACAAAATGTAGAACGGGTTTATCCAGCTCTGGCTGGTGAGTTGATTATGAGAACCTAGATTCTACCAGATGTAAATATTAACCACAAGAGACAAAACTGTTCCTCATTCTGCATGATGCTGTAACCGTATGTGCTGCCAATCAGACACATTGTTCTACCTGTAGGTGTGCAAGTATAGCTTGCAAATTTGCTTATGCTTCTGATGGTAGAGATATAGATCAAAGTGGTAATGGCTACCAGTGTGAGATTTGGGAAATGGAAGGGGAAAGAGGCAAGGAACAAACTGATAATTATTGTAACCATTTTTAGAAACTCAGGAAGTAAAAGCTGGTTGTAAAACTGTTCATGCAAACCATTGAAACTGTCTAAATAAAGATGGCTCAAGCTATTTGGGGCTATTTGCTTGAACAACAACAGGCAGCCATAATCCCTTCTTGGCACTACCTCCACATATCTGACCCAGATCCTCAAGCCTGTCTGGAGCAAGGCTTCCATCAAAATTCTTTCATTCTATTGTACCTTAGACTAGTAAAATGACCACACTTTTTTGTCCAATAAAATAGATAGATGTGCCATGGTCATTCCCACAGAACACTTGAGCGATTTCTTGCTTGGTGGTTAATATTGTATCTATATATTTCATTCCACATCATTTTGTGATGATAAATATGCATATGTATATGTAAATATACATATATGTATGATAAATATGATAAAAAGACCAAAAAAAAAGGGATCTGGAGAGATGGCTTACTCATTCAGAAACTTACTATTATTGTAGAAAATCTGAATTCAATTGTCAGCACCTATCTTGAGCAGTTTCCAATGCCTATTGTTCAATTTCTGGGCTGCACCGATAGTTTAATGTCAACTTGACACAAGATAAAGTAAACATTGGGGAGAGAGCCTCAATTGAGAAAATGCTCCTTAAGATTCAGCTGTAGGCAAGCCTATGGGTCATTTTCTTGATTAGTTATTTATGGGGGAGGGACTAGCCCATTATCAATGGTGCCATCTTTTGGCTGGAGGTCCTAGATTCTATAAGAAAACAAGCTGAATAGGCCATGAGGAACAAGCCAGAAAACTGCACCCCTCCTTGGCCTCTGCATCAGTTCCTGCCTCCAGGTTCCTACCCTATTTAAATTCCTATCCTGACTCCCTTCAGTGATGAACAGTGATGTAGAAGTGTAAGCCAAAATAAGCCCTTTCCTCTCCAACTTGCTTTTTGGTCATGGTATTTCATATCAGCAATAGAAACCCTAATTAAGACACAAGCCATAAGAGGCCCTCTTCTGATTGCCAGACACCTATGCACATGCGTGCATACATAAACACAAGCACATACACACATAGATAAAAATAAAAATAAATAAAAAGATCAAAAAGAAAAATACTATGTGTAATATAAACCCTATATGGAAATGCTGAACTATATTAATTAAGAATATATATATATATGCCCAAAAGAAAATGAAAGCCAAGAAATTTTTAGTGACATTATGATATAATTAAGACAATATTAAATAAGGGATTTTGAAAATGAATGTATAAACTGGTGTCTTGTGAGTCTAGGAAAATAATTGCTCTACTGAGGGGTGGTTCCTAAATGCTCACGTTACTTGTTATATTATATATTTTTATCTTTTGTACTCCCAGTACAGATTCATATTTTACCAATAATGGAGGTCTTTCGGCTTTCTTGGGTGCAATCCTCTTATTATTTGTCACTGTCAGTTACAGTTAGCTTTTGTTCAGATTATAGCTTTGGACCAGTAGACATTTTGCTAGGCTACGTTTTCATTTGGGAAAATATATCTTTTCTATTAATTGATAATATTATGTTCTAGTTTTTGAGAAGATCATCTATTTATAAATTTTATATAAATTATGTCATCTGGGAAATATGACTAGTAATTTTAAAGCTTAAAAATCAATCAGTTTATTTGGATTTGCCTTTTCAACATATAGTAAAAAGCAAAAGTCAAAGAATTAAGTAGCATTCAAAAACATTTCTAAATTTATCTTTATCACGGCAGATGTTGCTTTCTAAGGAAATGTTGAATGCAGTGTTCTCCACAGCTACCTGATTTAGCAGAGAGCTTTTGTCTACCCCACAGAGATCTGAGCTGAAATCCTTCATTCAGTTTTTAATCTTAAAGCTTTTATTCTCTTTCAAGACTTTCCAATTTGCCAACTCATTGGATTTTGTTTATCACCTTTCCACAAAAGCCCATTTGTTCATTGACAGTTGCATTCTAAGTTAAATCCAAAGTAGGGCAAATTAATGAATATTCAAAGTGGCCTCAAGGGCTGTTGTTAGTGTGACAGTTCTGTCACATCAACCATATGTAAGACTATCTTCCAGTTAAATGTGGCTGTTCTTGCTATGTCAGAGATTATTTATCACTCTAGCCTTTATTAGTCATGATTAACAGGAAGTATTTGATCAAGGAAGGCCTTTTCATCTCTGAACTCATACATCAAATAATCTGCTATGGATTTGATATATTAAAGGTTTTATAGCACTGCTATTTATTTATTTCATTTTTCTCTCATATCATTTGGTGCAAAATAAATGAAAGAGAGTTGAGCAAAAATCAAGACACCATTGCAAATTTTTTTCTGCATGTACAGAGAGTGCTTTGATGCCCACAGGTTGGCCAAACTATATGGTGTGCTCCAATCTTGTTACAGCACATGTTGCACAGTGAAGTTTTGAGAGTTCATTCCATCCTTTTCTATCTCCATTGTAGCTATAATCTGTCATAAAAATAGGAATTGAGTTTATGCTGTTTAAATCAAATCATGAGAAAAAATTAAGGCAAGTTTAGTCATGCTGGGGAAAAGAGTTTGTTCCCAACTTCATTCCATTCTCCACATGTAATAATTTAGCAGTATTTCTGCTATGGTTCTTCTTAACAAGAATGTCAACATAGTAGCTCTCAATCATCTCAAACAAAATTCCTAATAGTCTGTTGTATCTGCCACCACTCCACCATAATCTCCTCTATGTATAGGTACATATTTACACATTTGCTCACACAAACATTATTTTAAACAAAGACTTGTTATTCCTCTTGCCATTACTAAAAAAAGTACCAGGACAGAAGAGCTGACTCAGTGACAAAGAGCACTGTCTGGTCTTCCAGAGGACCTGGGTTCGATTCTCAGCACCTACATAGAAGCTCACAACCATCTGTAACTTGAGTTCTAGGGGACGTGATGCACCTGATGTATTATTCTGGCTTCCATGGACACGAAGCACACACATGGTTCTTGGACATATATGCAGACAAAGCACAGACACAAACATAAACAAGTACCTTCACTACTGCTTACCAGTTCTTTCCAGTTCTCCTCATGATGATTAGTGCAGCTCTGCTTCATCTCTCAGCTAGAGCATTGTCATTATCTCTTCCATCTTTTCCTTCTTTACTTCTTATGTAGTGAAATATTCAAGGATCATTCAAAATGGCACCTTTTAAAATACAACTTCTCCCAATAGAATGTAAACTCCCAATGTATGAGCATTAGATTTTTTATAAGTATTTCTAAGACTTACAACAGTTCTTGCCTGACACAAGGAGATACTGCAATATTCAGTTAATAAATGATTACTTAAATCTACAACCTAGTAACCAGTTAGTAGAAAAATGATTAGTATGGTCTATAACTCTACATGAAATTTGGATGAGAAATAGATTTTTCTTTGGTCCAAGTCAATTAAAACGTTCTCATTTGTTCATTCACTACTTTTTATCACATTAGTAATTCATCCCAAATGTGTAAACTTGGCAAATAATTTTTTCAAGATAGAAATTGATTTTTTCATCTAATTTTCATACTGTATTTACATCATTTTCACTCCTCCCTCTTTCTTTTCCAACTCTGTCTGAGCTACCTCTCAAATTGTTGATCTCTTCTTTAATGTTTTATATATATATATATGTGTGTGTGTGTGTGTGTGTGTGTGTATACATATATATACACATATATATATATATATATATATATATATATATATATATATAT
>CABHPR010137010.1:0-21026 GCA_902168415.1 Peromyscus melanophrys | reverse complement strand
CGTCTCTCCCTCTCTCTCTCTCTCTCTCTCTCTCTCTCTCTCTCTCTCTCTCTCTCTCTCTCTCTGTTTCTCTCTCCCCAGCTGCCTCTTCACAGATAATCGCTCATCTCCCAGTGTCTCTATCTTCATTTCTGTGTTATAGACTGGGAAGGAACCACCCTGAAAGCCAAGTCCTCTATCATCTTCAGGCACTGTCAACACCCTGAAGGCCCTCAGCATGCCATGGGCCGTGGGCAGGAACCCTCGTCTCTCCCCCTCGCCACCAGGTGGCGCTCTGCTGGTTTCACTGACTCACTTAGTGGAGGCCATGGCTTTGCACTCAGCCACCCCTCATCTTCCCTGCACACAAGGCTGATCATGAATAATTACTAGTCAGGACTCAGAATCCCCGAGAGCTTGAGAGACACTGGGCATTGAGTTTGTGGGGTCCCTTCATTCTGAAAACACTGTAGGGGTGTCAGTGACCCCCAGATGCTGTGTGAACCCTGCTAGATCTACAAAGATCTCCTCTTCTGTCCTTCCATCCCTCAGGGCAGAAATACCTATCTCTTCCTGTCTCTGTGTCTCTGACATTCAGTGGGGTGCTGGGAGAGGCCAAGGACCCAGTGAAGGCAGCTTTGGTCCAGCCCCGCCCTTGGGTGCTGACTGCTCAGTCATCACCAGGCTCTTGATGACAAATGAGCAGGCAGAGGAGCCTGAGCTCTGACGGAGGAGGCAGAGAGGGATATCTGAGTAGGTGGATGAGCCACAGAGGCTCTGCAGGAGAAGTGAGACTTGGGGGGCAGAGGAGATGACAGCTCAGGGGCCCACCCAGGGTCAAGAACAGAGGCTAGAGCGACCTAGCTTGCAGTTGTCTAGGCCAGCAGGCTCTGGTCCAAGTTGAGCCGTATCTTCCTCTCTCACACTTTTTTTTAAAGACAGAATCTCAAGTAGTGTAGACTGGCCTTGAACTTGCCACACAGCCAAAGACAACCCTGGACTTCTAATCCCTCTACCTCTTCCTCTGCAGTGCTAGAATTATAGGTATCTGCCCCCATGCCCAGCTCTCCCTCACACATTTTCTCTTTGAAACTTAATTACCCCAATCAGGTATGTGTAGAGGTCAGAGGACACCTTTTGGGAGTCAGTTCCCTGCTTCCACCTTATGGGTCCTGGGCATTGAACTCAAGTCCTTAGGCTTAGCAGCAAGCAAGCACCTTTACTGGAGGAGCCGTCTTACTGGCCCTTCTTTTTCTTAGCTGTGAGTGTGTGTGTACATGTTTGTGTGCATATGCACACATGTGTCAGAAGTTAGCCTTCTTCTACCACGCTCTACCTTATATTTTGAGACAAGATCCCTCATTGAACATGGAGCTTGCTGATTGCCTAGACTGGCTGGCCCACAAATCCAGGAATCCCCTTGTCTCTACCTCCCTAACACTGATAGTACACCTGGCTTTTTATGTGGGTCCTGGGTACCTGAACTGAGGTCCTCATGCTTGTTCAACGAACGGGCACTTTGCCATCCAAGTGTCTCTGAAGCCTGCCTCCCCCACACTGTGAGACCCACCAATGAATTCTGTTGTCTCTCGCTCCAAATCTGCTCAGAATCCACACATATCGCAGCTACATCTTGTTACCTGCATCTCCTACTTGGGTCACCCCATCTGCCTTCTTGACCTTATTTCCCCCCAAAAAAGGCCCTCCTGCTCTGAATTCATCTACAAGCCCAGCATGCTGGTGTGTGCCTTTGACCCCATTGTTTGGGGGGCAGAGGCAGGAGAATCTTCCATGAGTTTGAAGCCTGCCTGGTCTACATAGCAAGTTCGAGGCCAGCCAGGGATACCTTGTGAGACCTTGTATCAAAAGTAAATAAATAAAAGTAAAACCAGTTTTGACTGCGCCTATGAGGCCCTGCTAAACCCCGCCCCTGCCTCTTGTACCTCATTTCCTCCCTCTTCACCCCGTTCATTCTCCTTCAGCTCCACAGAACTCCCCTGTGTTGCTAGAACACTTCAGCACCACATGCTTCCACCTCAGGGCCTTTCTGCTGGCTGTTCCTTCTACCTGGAACCTCTCCCTTCTTCCATGGCCCTCTCCAACCCTCAAGACTCATTCAGGTGCCACCTCCCTGACCACCTCTTATAAATTTCAACCTCCACCCCATCCTACACCTGAGCAATACCCCACATCCTTCCCTCCTGCTCTATCTTCTTCTCACCCCCATGACACATTTTACTCCTTACCCGAGTACTGTCTCCCCCACTAGAGTGTCAGCCCTGACCTGAGCCAGAGGAGGGAAGCTGGATGGAACAGGGTTGGGGAGACTTCAGGGCCTAGAGGGGAAGCACAGAAGCATAGTCTTTGACAGAGAGGACCTCAGAAATGAGATGGAGAAGCCAGGCATGGTGGTGAATATCTGTAATTCAGATACTTGGGAGGAGGGACCCACTCAAATTTCAGACCAGCCTGGACTACATGAGACCCTGTCTCCAAAAAACAAAACCCAATGAAACGAGCTGGCTGTAGTGACACATACCAATAATCCTAGCACTTGGCTAGTAGAGGCAGGTAGGTCATGAATTCAAGTCATCCTCAGCTACACAGTGAGTTCAAGGCCAGCCTGTGCCATGAGACCCTGTCTCAAAAACAAAAACAAACAACAACAAAACAAAAGAATTGGAATGGGATATGGAAGACTGCCGGACAGCAGCAAGGACAGGCAGCTCGGGAATCAGGGACACCTCAGAGCCCCATCATGGAACTGACCAGGGAGCCCCACATGTTGGCAGAGCATCCCAGGCAAGGTTGAGCAAAGCTGTTTCCCAGGCAGCTTACTCACCTTTACCCTGAAGGGGCAGCGGGTCTGGTCCACTAACATAATGTTTTCAGGCTTGAGGTCAGCATGGATGATGGCCAGCTCCTTGAGCCGGGCCAGTGCTCTCAGCACCTGCAGTGTGACAGTGCGGATGTGCCGGGCAGGTAGAGGTGCGAAGTTGTTCTCTTTCTGGAACTCAAAAAGGTTTTGCTCCAGTAGCTCAAAGACCAAGTAGAACTTGAGGGCATCGTGGAAGAACTCAAGAAAGCGGATGACATGGGCCTCATCGGGATCCAGGCCTCGTACACATCGTAGCAGCTTTAGCTCATTCTTGATGATGCGGCTTCGGTACGCATCATTCTTCAGGATCTTGATGGCCACCATTTCACCTGTACTCCGACGCCAGCCCTTGGCCACCTCTCCGAAGGTGCCCTTGCCCAGTACCTCAATGATGTCGTAACAGTCAGTCTCTGACTGGATGGTGGCCATGGTGCCCTGGCTGCCAGTCACTACTCTGCCCTTCCCCCTGAACCACTTGCTTGGCTGCCTAGACGTCCCACCCTGATGATGGTCTTTCAGTCCTCCAAGCGGGGGAAAGATAACCACACTCGTGTCTCTCCCAATGAGGCTAACCCCTGCCTCCCTGGCACCCCTTGACCCTCTTGGCCACACAATGAGTCTACCAGGGGCTACACCCCTCCCCCCAAAGCCCTCCTGGCTTGGGATGAGGGGGCTCAGGCCCCCCTGAATGGATTCCAGCGTTGCTGAGTGGCTTTGATTCTGTTGTTAGAGACCTGAGTCCTAGGCTAGAATGGGGGGTGGGGTGCCAGGCTGGGCCCCTCCCCCACCCACTGATGGAACCCTGGAGAAGCTGACAGGGTAGACTCAGGGATTTTAATCCTTGACCTTGGGTGTTCAGAAATAGGGACATGCTGATAGGCATATGAGAATGTGGAAAGATTTCCCAAGTTAGAGGGAGTGTGTGTGTGTGTGTGTGTGTGTGTGTGTGTGTGTGTGTGTGTTGTAAGGCATAGAGGGGATGTATGGATAGGGTAGGATCCAGATTGTAAAAGCATTGAATGCAGGCTAAAAAGTTTGAACTAGACACTGGAGAGCCATGGAAGGCTTTAAGCAGGGGAATGAGTGGTGTCAGACCTGAGTCTTCACATAGAAAGCTTCTGTGTGAGAATGGTTGTTGTTTTGCATTCAACACAGTGGCTGAACCTTAAGCAACTGCTGTCCCAACTAGCAATTGCAACTGTGCAGCTAAAGGTAGCAGTTCTATAGAAACCTTCTATAGAACTCAGGGTTCAAAGGTTGCCGTGAAATTCTGCTCGCTCAGAGAGGCTGAAGAGTAAATAGCTCACCTTCTCCCAAAAAAGGAGCATCCTTTTACTCAGCCCCCACTAAAGAACCCTCACTATACTTAATTCCTTCCTATCACTTCCTGTCAGCTATTTGCTGACTCAGCCTCCTGACCTCAGGTTAATTTTATTTAATCAAACAAATGTAACATGTCTTTGCACCAGTAACAAAAGCAGCAGAAACAAATGTAACACATCTTTACACAGTTAAAATAATATTCCACAACATTTCCCCCTTTTTGTCTAAATAAAAAGAAAGGGTTTTAACTTAGACATAGTAAGACTGTATACAATAAGAACAATTATCAAGTAAGGATTACATTTACAAGGTTCAGTCCACTTGTGTCTGGCAGATTTAAAGAAAATACTCCATTAGCTATCCTATCTTAGTGAATCCAAAGTGTTATGCCTAATTTACTTTCTGTCATAACTAAGGAAAACTGCAACTATAACTAGTCTTCAACTCCATCAAAGTAAACAGGAACTGCATTGCAAGCAACTTCCAAAACTCTAGAAGTGACAGAGATGTCTGACTACCTGGACAGTCACCCAAAGTTCCTCTGCAACATTGGGGCATTTTCAACATCTTCAGCCTACAAGCCTAAAATATCTGGCAGATTTTTCAGTGAAGCAGGAAATTGGAAGGATTGTTCAGCCTTGTCTTGGCAAAGGTCGTCAGTCACTTTCCTCTGTGTCCTGCAGAATGTCTGGCAGACTCTTCTGTGAAGCAGGAATCTTGAAGGACTGTCCTGCTTTGTCTTGGCAAAGTTCAACAGTCTTTTTCCTGTGTCCCACTGGTCCAGTCTGTACAGCTTATTGTCAGCAGTCCAAGCAAGAGCTGTTTCTTGCCCAAATGGCTAGCTTTGCCATTTTGAACTCCATATAGAATTTCACTGATGCCCATCATCCTTTTATGAAGTAAATTGGTGCTGCCAGGAGCAGACATGTCTCATTGTCATGAAAAACCCTATGTTAACAAAACATTTAAAATGCATATTCAATAGGTCTTTGAAGTGTTTGAAGACCATTTATCTATCTAAAATATATCCATGTATAATCTTGAATAAATGCCTAACATATCTACAAATTTGATTGTTATAGATGACTAACTACTAACTTGTGTTTCTTGATTATTCTAAATAGTTTATAATAATAGCTTTTAAAAACAAAACTTTGCCTTATATTTTTAAATGAACTGCATAGATACAATACTGTAAACAAGATAGAAACATATATACAATATGTTATAACGAAAATAACCTTAAATTTGTATCAATATACAAAAATCCTTTAAACAAGAGTAGAAACATATATACATACAATATGTTATAACAAAAATAACCTTAAATTTTTATCAATATTCAAAAATCCTTTAAAAAAGAGTAGAGGGAGGCAGAGGCAGGCGGATCTCTGTGAGTTCAAGGCCAGCCTGGGCTACCAAGTGAGTTCCAGGAAAGGCGCAAAGCTACACAGAGAAACCCTGTCTCGAAAAACCAAAAAAAAAAAAAATAAAATAAAATAAAATAAAATAAAAAATAAAAAAATAAAAAGTTCTAAATAGTCACAAAAAAAAAAACCCAAAGGATTATGAGATTAGTGGCAATAGAAAAGTCCCTTCATTTTGGTTTTCTTCTGTCCCATACCAGGCAGCTCTTCTGACATGAAACACAGATTTTGCATTTTCTTTTAACAAGCATGCTTGGGTTTAGAGAAGGAGAGAGCCATGATCCGACTCCAAAGTCAGCTTTAAATTTTAATTGAATTGGAACTAAGAAAGACCATTTGCCTTTTATATTTGTAAAGAACAACAGAAACAAATATTTGGGAAGACTTATGAAATTTTATCCTGTTGGAAATGTGCTATACCATTAGGCCAATTTTACTCTTGAACTCTCTCTTCTCATTATCAAGAAGGCTCTCCTGTTCAAATCTTTATCAGTCTTGATGGTATCCATAACTTTTCTTCTTCTGTGGAAATAAAAGCAAAACCTCTTCCTCAACATAACACATATCCTGGTATCCATTCTGAGTTTAACACATCTTTAAAATATATAGGTTGATTTAATTCATCAGTTTTTTTCTACTATCCAATGTCTCTCCGCAGATGTTGTTCCTTTTTCATTAGCATTTAAAATTTTTAAATTCAATAAGCACTGTGCAATCTATCTGCTTCATTAAATCTCTTTAAGTCTAACATATCTACAGGATTCTAATTAACTTCTGCATAGCCTTGGGGATACATATCATCTGGTGGTTATTGTTGAACAGTAACTAGATATATTAAAGTTGGTGTTCTAATAACCTTAGGCCGTTCCTCTCCAGGTTCATAATGCAATGGTACAGTGTGTTCTGCTCTAAATTCTTGACCATTTTTCTTTTTTTTATTAGTATGTCTTTCCAAGGCCTGCACATCCTACTAATTAATTTGTCATATTTAGCACAAAAAAACCACTATGACTATTATTGATAAGATACTAATTACCATACTGATAGTACTGATTATCAGTATCAGTACTGATAATAGTTATTATACCAGTGTCAGTTAAATCATTTATCTCCCCATATTCTGCTTCTAATTTCAAGCCTTCTGAGGCAGCAGTTACGAGGTTCTAGCACCCTGAATTGTTATGTTTCCCATTCTTAACATGGAGGAAAAAACTCTTCTCAATATTATTTAATTCCCTCCTACTCTCCTAAAGGATTTCCCAGGTCTCTCACCAATTCTGTTCTCTTCTCTGGGTAAGCGGGCGGCCGACTGAGACGCCCAGAGACGGAGAGCCCCAGATGGTAAATGCAGCAGAGCTGGCTGGCGTGACCCCTCCCTCCATGTGGCTGCATCACACAGGGAGCGCCCAATGTTGTTTTTTCATTCAACACAGTGCCTGCCCCTTAAGCAACTGCTGTGCCAACTGGCAATTGTAACGCCACAGCTACCGGCAGCAGTTCGGCCACAGCAGCCACAGCCAGGTGGGAATTCTGTACCCTCAGGCACTAAAGGAAACTTTATCTAAATCTCTGTCCTTCTTTAGAACGCAAGATTCCAAGGTTGCGGTGAAATCCTGCTCGCTCAGAGAAGCTGAGGAGTAAATAGCTAACCTTCTCTCCTTGCTTCTGTCTCCAGAAAAAGGAGCCATCCTTCTGTTCAGCCCCCACTAAAGAACCCTCACTACACTTAATTCTTTGCTTTCACTTCCAGCTAGTGGCTGACCCAGCCTCCTGGCCCCAGGTTAATTTTATTTAATCAAACAAATGTAACATGTCTTTGCATCGTTAAGAAAAGCAGGGGAAACAAATGTAACACACCTTTACACAGTTAAAGTAACATTCCACAACAAGAGGTGAACTTCCAGAAGGGAGTCCTCAGACCCCAGCAAGGAGGCTAAGGGAGGCCGATGGATGAGGCTGGTGACGGCTCAGGAGCTGACTGGGTGAGACCCTTGATAGGGCAGGAGGGCAGGCTGTGGTACTGGAAAGGTCACTGGGAAGAAACAATCTAGGACAAGGTTGAGGGTAGTTCCTGAGAAGGTGACATGGACAAGGGACAGTTGGTGGGGGTAGACACGGGGATCAGACTAGGGAAGTCGACGTTAAACAGCAAACAAAACAACTCCATTTCTCCCTGTCTTGGTTTTTCTCTTCCATATATTTTCTACTCAATATATGTTCTTGTTTTGAGACAGGGCCTTTCTACGTAGCCCTGGCTGGCCTGGAACACACAGAGATCCACCTGCCTCTGCCTCCCAAATACTGGATACACCACCACACCTGCTGTTGTAAAATATTAGTTAAAGATGTGTCACATTCATTCATGCTATGGAATAATTGTTTAATGACACAAAGATGTATTGTATTCTTTCATGTTGCATTTGTTTAACTCTGTGACGGCCGTGTTACTGTGCCTGCCTAAAACACCTGATGTTCTAATAAAGAGCTGAGCGGCTGAGAGTGAGGCAGGAGGAAGGATAGGCGGGGCTGTGGTGATAGTTTAGCTGTGTCCCCCAATAAAATTTATCTGAGGATCAGAGGAAGAAGCCAGCCACTATATTAAACATGGAAGTCAGGCAATGGTAGCACATGCCTTTAATCCTATCACTCAGGAGGCAGGAATCTGTCTGGATCTCTGTGAGTTCAAGGCCACACTGGGAACAGAGCCAGGAGTGGTGGCACATGCCTTAAATTCCAACACTAGTTAACCATGGAGGTCTGGAGGTCTGTACAGACAGACAGGAAGTGACAGAACTGGGCAGGAAGAAGAAGTGATGTAGCTGGACGGGGAGAGCAAATGATATAGCAGAACAGAAAGGCATATAGGCGTGGGTATACAGGAAGTAGGTCTCTTTGGAAGCTGAGGAGTTGGTGACGTGAGGTTAGCTGTGGCTTTTCCTATTCCTCTGATCTCTCAGGTTTTAACCCTGATATCTGGCTCTGGGTTTTTTTTTAATTATTAATAAAACCGTTTAGCAATTCATCTACACGGGGCTGGCAGGCAGAGAGAATAAAAAGAAGAATAGAGAAAAGGGAGGAGTGAGAAAAGGAGGAGAGAGGACACCAGGGGCCAGCCACCCAGCTACACAACCAGCCTTGGAGTAAGAAGGAAAGAAAGGAATAGAGAATAGAGAAAGGTTAAAAACCCAGAGGCAAAAGGTAGACAGGATAATTTAAGTTACAAAAAGCTGGCTAGAAAGTAAGGTAAGCTAAGGTCAGGCATTCATAAGTAAGAATAAGTCTCCATGTATTTATTTGGGAGCTGGGTACTGGGCCCCCAAAGAGAAAAGAGTAAATAAAATTTTTTAAAAAAGACAAAACAAACAAACAACAACAACAAAAAACAACCACACCTGGCTATTTTTTAAAACTACTTTCTTTTCTTTTAGACTTACTTATTATATTATTTTATGTGTGTGGGTGTTGACCTGCATGTATGTGTGTGTACCACATGCATACCTGGTGCCCTCAAAGTCAGAAGAGGACTTCATATCCCCTGTGACTAGAGTTACAGATGGCTGTAAGTCACCATTTGGATGCTGGGAATCAAACCTAGGTCCTCTGCAAGAGCCACAAGTGTTTTTATTTTTGTTTGTTTTTGTTTTTCTGGGACAGGATTTCTCTTTATATCCCTGGCTGTCCTGGAACTCACTCTGTAGACCAGACTGGCCTCAAACTCAGAGATCCACCTGCCTCTGCCTCCCAAGTACTGGGATTAAAGGTATGTGCCACCACCACTGGGCTTAAAGAGGTTTTAAAAATACCTAAAATTTCTGGGCTTGGTAGCATACAGCAGTAATCCCAAACTCAGGAGGCTGAGACAGGACACTCAAAAATTTGTGACCAGCCTGGGCTACATAGAAAGTTTGATGCCAGCCTAGGGTTACATGAGACCCTATGTCAGAAAAAAAAAAAAATTTTTTAAGCACTGATACTTAGGTCAGTCATTTGGGGGCTAGAGACTCTCAGAGACAATATTGGAACTGCCACACATCTCCAGTATATGGTGGATGGAGTCATCACCGGAAGCTTCAGCGATAATTGGCTCCCCAGAGAGATGCAGGGCTGTCTGGGAGTTGTCAACTCTGGGTGGACCTCTGAGTTCGAACCACCCTGGTCTATAGAGTTCCAGGACAGCCAGGGCTACCCAGAGAAACCCTGTCTTGAAAAAATCACAAGAAGAAGAGAAGGGGGAGGAAGCAGCTCAGGGAACTTGTGGAGTGGACCTGAGGAGGAACCCCAAGGGCTCAGGGAGCAGGCGAGAAGGGAGACCGGAGGGGAGGGATGATTCATCTCTAAGAAGCTTGACATTTTGGTAAGAAGTCAGGAGAAGGGAGAGAGAGGGAAAAGTACTCAGGGGAAGCCGAGGAAGGATTACTGGTGCTGAGCATGGAGGCGGAGGCAGGCGGATCTCTGTGAGTATGAAGCCAGCCTGGTCTACGGAGTGGGTTCCAGGACAGCCAGAGAAACATAGTGAGACCTTGTCTAAAGACAAAAAACAATGGGAGAGTCTACCACACGGGAAGATAATTCCTGTCAAGTGTGGTGGAGACAAAGGTCTAGTGGCTTGTGTGGAGAGCCAGTTGGGAAAGGGTGCTGGAGTAGGTGAGAGCCCTTTGCTCTTCCTTTTCATACTGGAAATGTGGGGTGTGTGTGTGTGTGTGTGTGCACGTGTGCGCACGGCGCACGCGTGCGCAGGGCAGAAGTGAGTCCTGTAGAAAAGACTTGGAGCTGGACTAGGGAGTGTATGTCAGAGAGACCACTGAAGACAGTGGAGGCCTCGATCCTCCAGAGGGAAAAAGGCAAGGGAAAGGGTGGCCCCAGCCCGCAGGAGCTGAGGCCCGTCCGTGTTGGGCGTTCTGGACCCTGGAACCTGATCCTAAGAGGAAGCCAAGTGTTGGAAGCCGAGGCTCTGAGGCCTTGATTCCAAAGAAGGAACCAGGAGGCGCCTCTTTGGGTGAGGCCCTGAGTGTACAAGGCTGTCAAACCAGACAGACAGGAAAGGGAGTGTGGAACCTGGCCAGGTGGCCTTGGTGGGAGCAAGTCTGTAATCCTAACTAGTCTAGGAAGGCTGAGGCAGGACGATTGGAAACAAATGAAGGACAACTTGCTTTACAGAGCAAGATCAAAGCCAGCTTGGGAAACAGTGAAAACTGAAATTAAAAGTTAAGGGATTGGATGTAGCTCTGTTGGTGGAGTATTTGCCTAGCATAGATGAGGCCCTAAGCTGAATTCCCAGCACCACATAAAACCAGGCATATACCTCCAGCCCAGCTCTTGGGAGACAGTAGAGGCAGGCAGCAGAATCAAATACCAAGGCCATCCTTGGCTACATAGTTTGAGACTAGTCTGGTATATACGAGACTCTCTTTCAAAAAGAGAAAAATGAAAGCCAAAGGGGTTGGGGGAGATGGCTCGGTAGTAAGGAGCGCTGATTGCTCTTCCAGAGGACCTGGGTTCAATTCCCAGCACCCACACGGTGGCTCACAAGTGTCTGGAGTTTCTGTCCTCCACAGGCACTGGGCATACATATGATAAACAGGCAAAACACACATACACATAAAATAATAATTAAAAATGTTTTTTAAAAAGCTGGAGCTGCAGTTCTGGGGTAGAATACTTGCCTAGCGTACATGAAGACCCTGAAGCTCAATTCCCAGGCCATCAAAAGTAGAATAACATCTTGTTTATAGAAAGGGAAAGATGGATAAAAGTTCACTTGCAGAGGGCGGTGGGTCCCCCAGGAGAGCTCAACTAACATTGCATAAGCCTGTGGGGGGAGCACAAATAAGGAGACCACACACACACACACACACACACACACACACACACACACACACACACACGCACGCACGCACGCACGCACGCACACAAGAACCAGGACACATGGCAACTTTTGAATTATTTTATTCACAAAGCTTGGCGTGATATACAGGCACTTCTAATGAGGTGGCACGGGACACTGGCTCCTGCCTGAGTCAGATGCCCACCTTGGAGCCCTCTGAGGATTAGTGCTAGTAATGTTACACACAAAATGGGGAGTTGGGCTGGTGGATGGGAAGGCAAGAGAGAAATCCACATCTGTCCAGGGCTTCAGATGGCAGCCGCCTGGGTTCCCTCAATCCTTGTGGAGCCTGGAGCCGCTGTTTCTGAAAACCCCACACTGGGCAATCGGACCCTGAATCCACCTTCTTCCCGGTCCCTACTCCCACTACGGGCCTTGGGGCTTAACGACACTCTGGGAAAGCGGAATTTGGGTGACTTCTCCCCAACCGGGGACTTGGAGGTTGTTTCACCCTCTTGTCCCTTAGAGACCTTAGAAGGGGAAGCCAAGCCTACACGAGGTAATCGGACCCTGACCCGACCCCGGTGACCCGAAGCCCCTTCCCCACCACCCTCTTCCTCCTCCTCAGGGCTTGGAGAGCCTTCTCCAGAGACCGACTCACTTTGGCTGAAACCCACTCTGGGCAGCCTGAGCTTCGGACTCTTAGCCTTTTCTCCAACTTCTATCCCTTCCTTAGCCCTCACCAGACCAAACAGGGGCAGCCGAACCTTGAGTTTGTGTCCGGCATCCCCATCACCCTCTGCCACTCTGTACTCAGCGTGGCTGCTCACTGGTGAGGTGAGTTCCACATCAGGTAATGAGAGCTGGAAGGTGCGCTGGGCCCTGGGGTCCTGGTGCTCAGGACCCTCTCCTCTGCCTCCTGCTCCTAGCGTGGGCAACGTCAGCTTCAACGGACCCTCACTCTCAGCTGCTTCACCAGCCTGGGCCTCATGGTTCAGCCCCACATCCAGCTCTAGCTGGGGCACTGTCACTGTGGGCATCTTAAAGATGCCCTCACCCACTAACAGATCACCACCTGCCACCTGGGTTCCAGGCAGCTCCGGCATCATCACAGAGCCTGCTGTGCCCTCTGCAGAAGGGGCTGTAATCTCAGTGCCTGCCTCCCGAAAGCTGGCCAGTTCTACCTGGGGCAGTGAGATGCCCAGTGTGGGCACCCTCAGCACTCCCTCCTGGCCCTCTGCAACCACCTGCTTAGTGGTAGACACCTGTAGGCCTGATGGTCTCACTCCACTGGCAACCCCCCCTGCCTCCTGAGCTCCTGGTGTGACCAATTCCACCTCTGGGATCTTAAGCTGTGCAGCTATGGCCTCCAGTTTTTCCCCAGGGCTAACACGCCCATCCTCTACTTCTACTTCCTTCCCTCGGGACAGCCCAAAAGATGGCATCTTCAGCCTCGGCATCCTCACCTTCCCATCCCAGCCCCGGCCCTTTCCCTCAAGCTCAGCCTCCCCCGCCATTAGTACTTCAGCCTCAGAGTCCCGGCCTTTCACCCCAAACTTGGGCAGAGCAAACCTGGGCCCTTTGGGCTTGCTATCAGCCCCTGCTACCTCCACTTTGCTTGAGGGCAGATGAGCATCCAGGCTGAGCTGTGGGATGGACAGGTCCAGGGCAGGCAGCAGCCCTGCTTCCCCAGCTCCCTTTGCTTCTGCTTCGGTCCCCGCTCGAGCTTTGGGAAGTGAGATGGCAAACTTGGACACCTTCAGCTTGGTGGCTCGCCCAGGCCTCTCCACTTCTGCCTTGACCACTTTGGTTCCCGAAAGTCCAAATTTGGGCAGAGAGAACTTGGAAATGGGTCTGACTTTCATTTCTACCATCTCTAGCTGCTCTTTCTCAACTTCAACCGTGGGCAGCTGTGGAGTTACAATCTCCACAGAGGGCACCCGGAAACCCACCTCTCCAACACCTGCTGCCACCCTGGGGCCCTCTGGCTTCTCCACTTTGCCTTCTTGGACTTGTCCTTCCAGGCCCAGGGCCCCAGGCAAGTCAAGCTCCACAGAGGGCAGAGAGAGGGAGGGGCCACCAACACGGGCCACCTCACTGCCCACCTCTGGCTGCAAACAGGGAAGTGTCATGAGTTTACCTGGAACCTCAAGACCTGCCTCACTGGGCTTGCCCACCTTCCCCAACTTGGGCATGGTCATCTTGGGCAACTTGAAACTAAATTCAGTCCCTTCTGCCTGTTCCGCCCCTGCCGCTTTTCTCTGAACCTCAGGAACCGTGGACAGCTTCATCTCTGGCACCTTGGGAAGCTGCACCTCTGGGACCTGTGACACTTGAAGTTCAGGCAGCCGAATGTCTGACACTTTGGGCAGCTGCAGCTCGGGGAGGTGGACATCAGGCACTGCCATCTCAGGCACTTTGGGGAGTTTTATTTCTGGAAGCTTCATTTCAGGAAGTTTCACGTCAGGCACTTTCATCTCTGACACTTTGGGCAGTTGAACTTCTGGAAGTCGAACATCGGGCACGGCCATCTCAGGCATCTTAGGGAGTTTCATCTCTGACACTTTGGGCAGTTGAACTTCTGGAAGTCGAACATCGGGCACGGCCATCTCAGGCATCTTAGGGAGTTTCATCTCTGACACTTTGGGCAACTGAACTTCTGGAAGTCGAACATCGGGCATGGCCATCTCAGGCATCTTAGGGAGCTTCATCTCTGACACTTTGGGCAGCTGCAGCTCTGGGAGGTGTACATCAGGCACCACCATCTCAGGCATCTTTGGGAGCTTCATCTCTGACACTTTGGGCAGCTGGACTTCCGGAAGTCGCACATCAGGCACGGCCATCTCAGGCACCTTCGGGAGCTTCATCTCTGGGAGCTTCATTTCGGGAACTTTTGGGAGCTGTACATCTGGAAGGTGTACATCAGGCACAGCCATCTCAGGCACCTTCGGGAGCTTCATCTCTGGGACTTTCATCTCAGGGACTTTGGGCAGCTGCACTTCTGGAAGGTGAACCTCAGGTACGGCCATCTCAGGGATCTTTGGAAGTTTCACCTCTGACATTTTGGGCAGCTGTACCTCGGGGAGTCGCACATCTGGAATGGCTGCCTCAGGCACTTTTGGGAGTTTGACATCAGGAACCTTGGGGAGCTTCATTTCGGGCCCTTTGGGTGCCTTGACCTCAGGTCCAGCCACACCAATGCCAAAAGAGGGCATCTTGAGGGTGGGGAGCTTCAGCTTGCTCTCTGCGACAGCTTCGGGGCCAGAGGGCCGGGGCTCCAGGAGAGAAAGCCCAAAGGTGGGCATTCGAAGTCTGGGACCCTTTGCTTTGGCCTCAGGGCTTCCCTTGACCTCCTTGGCTTCAGTAGCTTCCTTCCCTCGAACCCCAAAGCGGGGGAAACTGAGGCGGGGCATCTTCAGGGCCACCTCAGGTACCTCTCCCTGGGCCTCCACCTCTGTACCCGGCAAAGCCAGGTCCACTCCCACGGAAGGCGCGGCCACATCCAGGGTGGGGACCTTCACCACTGCAGCCCCTTCCTGGGTGTTGAGGCATGGAAGTGTGGGAAGAGGGGGTAAAGAGGGCAGGGTGGGGAGCTCCACTTGTGGAACCTGGATTCCGACGGCTGGGGGCTCCACAGCGGGTGCAGCTGGGGCTCCTAACCCAAGGGTTGGCAGGTGAAGGGCAAAGCCGCTGGCTGACTCTGTTGACGGGGCTCCCTTGGGAGCTGACAGCTGAGGAACACCCACCTCAGCACTTGGCAGCCGAGGCCCAACTAGCTCTATCTGAGGGGCTGTGAACCCAGCTCCTGTGGCTGCCTCAGCCTCTGCCTTGGCCTTCCTTGGGGGAGGAGCAGCCGCCGCCATTCGGGCTACCTGGGCCTCTTCAGCCACTTCTCGGACACGCAGCCGGGGCAGCTGGAGACGACGACGGGCGGGGGCAGCCGGGACAGGTCCCTTGGCAGCCTCGATTTTGAGACCCCGACGCAGTCGGGAGAACTTGGGTAGGGAGAACTCAACGTCGACAGGGGCCAAATCTGCAGGGGTCCCCAGGGCCCCTGGCACCATCTTCTTCTTCTTCACAGGGGACAGACTCTGGATGTTCTGAGGAGAGAGGAGAAAGGCAGGAGAGAGGAGGCTGTGGGACAGTGGGAGGCTGGGAGTGGACAGAAAAAAATACCCCACCCAGTATTGACCAGGCTGGGGAATGTATCCCCCAAAACACCATCCACCTTCCTGCCTATCACTTCCCCCCAGGGAGGCAATGACAGTATTCGGAATCTCACTGTGAATGGACAGGGGTGGCAGCAATAGGGACCCAAAAATTCCAGGCCTTTTTAGGAATTTCCCCCAACGTACTCATTGCAGAGATGGGGAAACTGCGACCCAGAAAGGAAAAGAAACTTGAGTCACTCAGTAAACCAACAGCCCTTAGGCTAGAATCTGGCCTTCCAGGAGGATTCCATGGATCCTAAAGAGCCTGGTTCCCAAGGTGGGGATGGGTGTGACCACCTTCTGATAGGCGCATCCTCCTCCCAGGGGGTGGAGTTTAGGAGCAGAGAACAAGGGGCAGAGGGTGGATTAGTGTTGGGTTAGTGACAAGACAAGGGGACAAACTGGGCCACGATGTCAGGGAGTAGGGTTTACGGCGCAGAGACCGGGTCGCTGGGGCAGTCCTGGGCCGGGACCGGGCTAAGCACGCGTACCAGCTTGGCCACTTTGGCCCGCGGGCCCTTCATCTCGAAGCCAGACACCGTCCCGGGCCGCAGCGCCAGGTCCCCCGTGGGCACAGTGCGCTTCAGGCAGAAGGAGACCTTGTAGGGCTCGGCGCATTGCAACAGGCGAAGCGCATCCTCATACTTGAAGTTCTCAAAGAACACGCGCGCACTCAGCAGCTGGTCCCCTGCAAGCAAGGTGGAGGTGGGCGGAGAGTGAGTGTCTCCTGACCCCTCCCACAGTGAGGCACACCCACTTCGTAGGAGTCAGCCCAGTGAGGCCCAGGCCCAGATTTTGACCCTGCTCATCTTGGCCTCTGGCTTGAGAGAGGAAATCTCAGAGGTAAGGGCTCTAGGAACGAAGCTGGTTCCATTGGTTTTGGCCCCGCCCCTTTCCAGATTGAACCAATCCACTCAGGCCTCTCCACCGTCTTATTCCACCCTCATCATTCAGAGGGTTCCTTGTGAGATCAGAATCAAAAAGTAACATCCATGAGCGCCCACAGGGGTTTTGTGTAGTTCAGTTTACAATACATAGCGGAGGATGATCTTAAACCCCGGATCCTTCTGCCTCCATCTCAAGCGCTAAGATTACAGGCATTTGCCGCCATTACTAAAGTTGATAGCCTATATGGCAGTTCCTTGCCCTCTGTGGATGGTTCCTTCCCCATGTTCTTGAACTCATGAAAACACACTGTTGGAACTAGAGCTGTAGCTCTCCTATAGAGCATGCTTGCCTAGCATGAAGGATGTCCTGGGTTCAATCTCCAATACCACACATACATACAAAAGGCACACTGGCAGAGGATTCAGACCTTGAATTTTCTTTGTCTACGTACACTGGCCTCAAATGAACAGAGATCCACCTGTCTCTGCTTCCCAGGCGCTGGGATTAAAGAAGTGTGTTGCCACCCTTGCTATCTCCCTGCATTTAATGATTGTCTGTGTGTATGTATGTATGCCTTGTTTATGTGGGTGCTCTCCGAGGCCAAAAGAGGGCACCACATACTGACTGAGTGCTGGGAACTGAACTCAGTCCCCAGGAAGTGCAGCAAGCACTCTTAAGCACGGAACCATCTCTGCAGCCCCTGTAACACTTTTTACTATGAGTGTTTTAATATTTATTTTATTTGTGTGGGGGTGTGGGTGTATGCTGGTACCCACAGAGGCCCGAAGAGAGCTTCAGATCTCCTAGAAATGGATTTACAGGTGGTTGTAAACTGCCCAGTGAAGGCACTGGGAAACTACTGGCTACAGTGTCTTAACCACTGAGCTATCTCTCCAGCCCTTCTTTTTTCATTTTTTGTTTTCTGAAGCTGGGCTTTCCTTGTGTAGCTCAGGCTGGTCTTGATCTCTCCTTCACTATGAATCCAAGACTGACCTCAAACTATCAATCCTTTTGCCTCAGTTTCCTGACTACTAGGACTATGGAGTCCCAGTTGGGAAATTTTGTAAAGCTTGTAAGATGTCTGCTTCCAGCTGGGTGGTGGTGGCAGTGATACACGGCTTTGATTCCAGCACTGAGAGGCAGAAGCTGGAGGATCTCTGTGAGCTGGATGCCAGCTTGGTCTACAGAGAGAGGTCTACATCCAGGACTACACAGAGAAACCCAGTGTTGAAGAAAAAAAAAAAAAGATGTCTGCTTCTAACATCCAAGTTTATATTTTCATCCTTGAATACTCTCTTCCACACTTATAAAGGGTCCCCCAATCTCTCCAGGGAATTTTTTGGAGCACTAACTACCCCAGATATTAAAACTGTGAATATGCACGTCTCATATAAATAGGTATAGTATTTGCATAAAACCTAGACACATTCTCCCTGCACTTTAAACCGTCTCTAGATGCCAGGTGTGGTGGAGCACACCTTTAATCCCAGCACTCTGGAGGCAGAGGCAGGTGGATCTCTGAGTCTGAGGCTAACCTGGTCTGCAGAGCGAGTTCCAGGGCAGCAGAAGCTACACGGAGAAACCTTGTCTCAAAAGAAAAAGGGAAAAAAAGAAAAGAAGCAGGTCCTCTGGAAGAGTAACCAGTGCTCTTAAATGCTGAGCCAGCTCTCTGGCCTCAACTTTTGGTTTTTTAATAGTGCCCGAGATTGAACCCAGGATTAATGGTGCTAGAGATTGAACCCAGGGCCTTATGCACGCTGGACTAATGTTCTACCACTGAGCCACACCCCCAGGCTCTAGCTGACTCTAGGCAAGCCCTCTACCCCTCAGCCACAGCCCTGGTCCTTTTCTCACTGTTTTTGTGATAGGATGTTACTAAGTTGCCTAGGCAGACCTTTGAATTTTCATTCTCCTACCTTAGACTCTTAAACAGTTGTTTATTTTTTGAGACAAAGTTTCCTTATGTGGTCCAGGCTAACCATAAACTCAAGATTCTTCTCCCCCAGACTCCCAAGGGCTGCTGGGATGACAGGCCAGCACCAGGCCCCGCTCCAGATTATGTCTCATACAGCATAAATGCTATATAAATAGTTGTTCCTTTGTTTTTAAAGATTTATTCATTCTTACCTTATGTGTATAAATATTTTGCCTCCATGTATGACAGTGCAGAGGCCAGAGGAGGGCATGAGACCCCCTGGAAATAGTTGTAAGGGACAGTTGTGAGCCACCATGTTGGTGCTGGGAACTGAACCAAGGTTCTCTGCGTGACCAGCAAATGCTCTTAACTTCAGAGTCCCTTCTCTAGCCCCTCAGCTGTGTTGTCTAGAGAATAATGACGAGGGAAAAGTGCAGCCGTGTTCAGTATGACCCCACCCCCACCACACACAAATATTTTCAGTCTCTGATTGGCTAAACTTTCAGATGCAGAATTCGCAGGTGTGTAGGGTGGATTGTCTATCCAGCTGCCCCTCCACACCTCCAGGCGGGTGTGCAAGAGACAGCTCCAATTTAAGAGGTCCAAAATTGATGGGTCTGGTGGTTGTACATGCCTGTCATCCCAGCAACCCTTGGGAGGCTGGGGCAGGAGAATCTCGAATCTAAGGCTAGCCTGGATCACATGGGGGAGACTCTGTCTCAAAAAATAAAACCAGTCTGGAAAAACCAAAAAATAAAAAATAAAAAAATAAAATAAAATAAAACCAAAAACCAAACAGCGAAGGCCACCTTTGCAGAGCTTCTTGCGTGCAGCCCTTGAGAGCCAGGTGACTTTTCCTTCTTTTCCATTTCTATTTCTTTTGGATATTTCTCAGGGCCTCGGCATGCTTTCCCTGACAGTGTTTCCTCATTCTTTCTCTGAGGCTCCCCGACCCCTTTATCCACGGGAGTACTTACTAACCTCCATTGCTTTCTCGGACCCTAACTTAAAAGGCCTGGCATTCTCCCTTCCACTTCCTCCTCTCAGCAAATGCTAAGATGTACAGCTTGCTTGCTTTGGTGTTTTTTTCCCCAGTCTGAAATAAAATTGTCCTTGAGCTTTAAAACAAACAAACAAACAAACAACAACAACAACAAAACTACCCACACCTTGTCTTTCTCCAAACAGGTATCAGCAGGCTACTCTATCCTCAGGTAAAAAAAACTGGGGAGTACTAGAGATGAAACCTAGGGCCTCATCCATGCTAGCCAAGTGCTCTACCACTGAGCTACAGCCTCACCTAAAAGTGATCCCTAGGAATATCTTTGAGGCCTCTTTCTCTATCGTACCCCACACTTAGATCCTGAATATCTGGGATCCAAATAGTTCTCTTCACTTCCAACAACTCCCCCTGTGGCCTGAGCATCCACCATCTCTTAGCAGCTCATCAAAGAGCCATCTTGTAATTGATCTTGCTCCCGACGCTGCCTCATACACACTACTGTGAATGAAGCAGCTCGACAAGACGCATCTCTTCCGGGTTGAGGATTTGCAAGCGCAAGACCCTGGGTTCGGTCCTCAGCTCCAGAAAAAAAAAATGCATCCCTGCTTTTCCTCTGCTTATGCCACAGAATAAAAGTCATAGTCCTTATGAGCCCTTCAAAATTGCCCTTCCCCGGCCTTCCCACTAGTGTCCCCACTATGTTGTAAGCTCCTCAGTCTTGTTCACTGTTGGAGCCAAAGCAATAAGATGCCTTGTAAATAATTCTTATGGAGCAGGGATGTACTTCATTTGTAGAAAACTTGCCTAGAATCCATCACTGAGAGATTGGGAGCACAGTTCAGTCACAGAGCACTAGTCTAGCAAGCCCAAAGCCCTGGGCTCTATCCCCATTATGACAAAAATAAATACATACTTTTTAAAAATAATTAATTTAAAAAGAATAATTATTATGTGCAATATATAAGTCAAATCAGCTTTATCCATATTTCTTAAAACATCTTTCATTTAATTATTTAATTAAGCTCTTCTCTCCACCTCAAGTTAACTCCACCCCTTTCCCCTGTCCCAATAACACATTAATTAGCACTTACATAGTGCTTACTGTGTGACACTTAGCTGTGTGCTGTTTTCAAAACCTGACTCATTTAAGCTACATAATAACCTCATGAGGTCAGTGCTAATTATTCCCATTTAAAGATGAAAATATGGAGACACAAAAATATCACGAGGGTTCTGGGAGTCCAACACAGGCAATGAACTGGCCTTAAATAATCACAGTGCCAGCTGGGCATGGTCACTCAGGCCTGTCATCCCAGCTACCCGGGAGGCTGAGGCAGAAGGATCAAAAGTTCAAGGCTAGCAAGAAGGCTCAGGGGTTAAGAAAAGTGCTCTCCAGAAGTGGTGGCTCACGCCTTTAATATCAACACTCAGGAGGCGGAGGCAGGTGAATCTCTGTGAGTTCCAGGCCAGCCTGGTCTACAAAGCGAGTTCCAGGATAGCCAGGGTTGTTACGCAGAGAAATCATGTCTCGAAAAAAAAAGAAAGAAAGGAAGGAAGGAAGGAAGGAAGGAAGGAAGG
>CABHPR010137009.1:0-31213 GCA_902168415.1 Peromyscus melanophrys | reverse complement strand
TCATTTGTAACAGTGTGATGCTATAGAGAAAGGCAGCTTGGGAAATGAAGTCCATAAAAGAGATACCAGTGCAGCACTGACCAAAAACTCTGTTTTTTGTTTGTTTGTTTGTTTGTTTGTTTGTTTGTTTCAGCTCAAAATGCTATTTTCTTTACAAGCTCTGTTAGCTGGCCTGGGATGAGGAATGTGGGGTTGAGGCTCAGAGACTTGGGAGAGTAGGATGGAATTGCTGTGGGTGAGGGTTAGTGGGAAGGTATCTAGAGCCAATACCCATAAATCCCCGCCTGATAGAACAAAGAGTGAGACAATGGATCACAGAATAATTACTGATAAAAATCTTGATGTGACTAGATTTGGGGTGGATTTGGGACTCTGGACTCTGGGTAGGCCAGAGCAGAGGAGGGTAGGCTCTGAGACTATACACAGAAAACCAATTGGCCATGGGCAGAAGAGGATAGGAGGACAGCGGACAGGAGTCCTGGATGACCTGAGAGCAGCTGTGCTCTGAAGAGATGGGAAGCAGAGTGATGGCCTGAAAGATTAGACTGCAGGGCATGGCTCTATCTGCTGGGCCAGGACCTAAACTCCAAGGCTGCTGATCCTGAGCACAAGAAGTTGTCAAAGTACCAAGTCGTACAGGGTATATTGCAGATACATGCATATGGGATGTGGGGCAAGTCTAAGTAGGATATTTTTTATTTCTGGAGGTGAACATAGCTCATGTAGTAGAAGAAGGCTCATTACCTATATCTTAGTCAACCAACTATGGGATCCTGGTAATCCAACTCTGGGGAGTTGCAGATCTTACCAGCTCCAATCTAAACCCACTCATGGCTCTGGGAACTGACTTCCATTAAGGTGGTTCACACTGAGGGGCACCATGGTGTGGGAGAACAAAGTCTCTCTTGTCCTGTTTCCCCTAAAACCTGCCCCACAAGACATTGCCTTCTAGACATGGCTCCTCCTGAGGAAGAAGGGATCCTCAACTTCCCAGGCTCCAGTCTTCCCACTTTCAGTCTCATCTCTCTGTTACACACCCCACCCTCAGACCCCTGACTATTTTTCAGGTATCTCATGTAGGGAGAGTATGGTTTTGAGTTCCTCTTTGCAAACCAAGTCTATGGACTACTTCTCATTCGTAGTTCCACATCTGCCAAGGTTTTTTATAATCTATATTATGCGACTAGTAAGGGACACTCTGTGTTGTTGAAAATGGGTTGATTCCTGTCAAGAGTGAGATACTGGGAGAAATGGGGTGGAGGTAGGGTCTCTCTGCTGATGGTACAATCTGATGACCTGCTCCACATTTAGGGAAATGGGAGGTGCCCTTTGACCCTTGTTTTGCATTTGAATCTATCTTCTACTTGGACGAGAAGAGGACTGTGAGGGTGCCCATGATGAACATTAAGAACCTGACCACACCCTACTTCCGGGATGAGGATCTGTCCTGCTCTGTGGTAGAGCTGAAGTACAGAGGCAATGCCAGCACCCTGTTCATCCTCCCTGACATGGGCAAGATGCAGCAGGTGGAAGCCAGTTTGCAACCAGAGACCCTAAAGAAGTGGAAGGACTCTCTGAGGTCCAGGTGTGTGTGCACAGGAACCACAGCTGATCTGGCTCCCCATCCTGCTGTTGGGCTGAGGCCCAGTGTCCCTGTCCCTCAGAGTCTCACCAGTACCCAGTGTGATGGTTAGAGAGTCAGCAGGGACAGATGAAGTGGAGGTGACTTTCTGTCTGCTGACTCGGTAGTTTGGGGCCTGATTTTACTGTCATTTTGTTGTTCACAAGATGACATCAGCTGGAGCAGGAGCTGAGGATTCCTCTGTGTCTAACAGGCTGTAATTACAGGAAATCTTGAATGGGTTCTGGAAGGCAGAGGGGAGTGTGGCTGAGATGAGATCAGCTCTGAGAATAAGCTCTGTCCTTTGTAGCCATCTCATCCCCTCATTCATTCACCATTCATGGAATGATGACTTGAAGACCTACTATGTGCTGTGCTCTGATTTAGACCCTGAGAATATATCAGAGATTAAGCACAACATTTCTTACCCTTAAGGACACATTTTGTAATTGAGGAACAGAGAGTGGGGAGATGGAAATGCAACTAATCATTATTTGATTTGTTAAAAGATGAGCAGGGATGAGATTTTAAGGGGAGGGATCAAGGATAAGGAAAATGGAGTCAGATGGAGTGTGCAATTTTAAATAGAAGACTCATTAGATGAAGTCTGAGGGTCCACATGACAGGAAAGGACCGCATTTTCTGGATCTGGGAAAAAATCATTTTGGGTAAGGGAAGAGCTGGTCCCAAGCTTCATTGCCTGCCCCTGTAAACACTCTCAGGCATCGATGGGTAATAAATGCAATGGGAAAAGCAAAATCATGTGATGTATGCCTGCATGGAAAGAGTACTTCTCTCTGGTGAGAGATCTGTCTGTGGAGAGGTGCCCGAGCTACAATGTGATTTGAGAGGAACACACAGTCCAGTGACTCTTATATTTCTCCTTTCATTCTCAGGATGATTGACGAGCTCTACATACCCAAGTTCTCCATCTTCAGTGACTACAGCATAGAGGACATCCTTCAACAGCTGAGTATCAGGGAAGTCTTCTCCACACAGGCTGACCTGTCTCGGATCACAGGGGCCAAGGACCTGAGAGTCTCTCAGGTAAGCCAAAAAACACTGGGTGGTTCTCATTGGGTGCCTAAATGAGGATAGTGAAAGCCAGGTGTCAAGGGGGAATGTTAAATGTGTGAGAAAGCCTGCATTTCTGAGATGCCCTCATCCTGGGAGAGCTGGGTTACAATCTAGATATTCCTGCTGGAGAGCATGCAGCCAATCCCTCCTCTACCCACTGAGCATAATCTCACCGAGGAACCCAGGATGGGAAAGAGCCTGTGCTTGGTCTTCAACAACCATAGGTCCAACCTGTGCTGTGTGTGGATGCCACCCACAATTCCTTGAAGGGTAAGGCATTTCAGCCTCAGCTTCTTTACTGCAGAGCTGGTCCAGTACTTCTTGACTAGCACACAGAACAGTAGCAGTAAAGGAAATAAGAAGAGATGAATGACAATTGGGATGAAAAGCTTAAGAATAGCAGAAAGGATGCCTTAGGACGCCACATTACATTCCCAGATACACAGCCTGACAATGCCTAGTGTTCTGTTCAGTGCCCACTCAGAGGCCTGGGCTCAGATATGTATTAGTAGGGCATGGCAGTCTGAGAATGAGAAGTTATGCCATTTGCATTGAGGTTGTTTGTCCCAAGGAGGCTGGAGCAGGAGGGATGTTGAAGCCTGCACTTGACGCCAGCACCCAAGCTTTTTCCTGTGGGTACTCTGAGAATATTCCTGTGGATTAATGACTGATGTTGCCTACACCCACGCTCCAGTTTGTAGTGGGTTTGAGGGCAACACAGATTGTCAGAGACTGAGCAGACCCAGGGCATGCCTCATCTCACACCCTGAGCAGAGATTTGGAAACACCAGGAATAGAGCTCACAGTAGGAACAAACAACCTCACCAGCAGCTGAGGCCAGCAGTGGATGCTTGCTCCAGCAATCTCCTCTCCTGTCCTTCCCGGTCTACAGTGAGTGATGTCTTTCTCCTACAGGTGGTCCACAATGTTGTGCTGGACGTGGCTGAGACAGGCACAGAAGCAGTTGCTGCCACAAGAGTCAGAGCTATGGGATCAGCTCTAATTTTGAACCCTCTGAAAATGAATTTCAGCAGTGTATTCCTGATGATTGTCTCTGACACAAACATTCAGACTCCACTCTTTATGGCCAAAGTCACAAATCCTAAGGGAAACTAGAACTTTCCAAGTGGTGAGGCTTCTTCCTAGGAGTAGGGATTAAGCCTGTTGGTGGGTCTCTATGTGCATTTTGGCCTCCATGCTCTGATTGGCTGTGGCATTCCGGGAAGGACAATAACAGTGACTAACTGTAGGACTCCCACATGCACAGGAGCCCTTGGAAAATCAGTGTCAGGCTCCCAGTCCTCTTGGCAGCACTGGCTCATGTTCCTGACCCTGAAATATGTCTTTGTAGCCTCTCCATGCTGCCAATCTTGTATCTGCTTCTATCCAAAAGCTTGGGCAGATAGGCCCAGTCTCTATCTAGGCTCTGGTTATGTCTGCCTTCAGCTTCCACAGGTTTAATGGAACTATTCAAATTTATAGGCCAATCATATGGACCTCAGCCCCAGTCCTTGAGATGAGAACCTGCCACTCAGAGTCTATTTCCAGAACTGGGGCCACTGCATGCCCAGTTCCTACCTCACACTTTGCCTCTTCCAGGCTCTGCCACCTACTGTCCCTTGCAGGGGCTCCTCACCCTGACCATATCTGGCACAGTTTTGTGTCTCTCACTCCTGCAGCTCATGGAGTTGGTTGGTCAGACCAGCTTCTTTCCCCCTAGTACACCAATCTAGGGCAGAGGAGCCTTTTTCTAGGTTCCCCACTGACAAAACATCACACAAGAGATGGACACCTCTGCCCTCCTTACCCAAAATGCAGGGCTTGGAGCAAAGCATCAATAAATATATAACTGTACAGAAAGTACCCGGGCAGTGTTCACTCAGCTCCTGTTGGCAGGGATTTGCCCTCTAGTGAACCCAGGATAGTAGAGATTGTCACTCACCATCTGTAACTTTTGTGATATGCCTCTGACCTCTGTGTTATTATCAGTCCTTTTTTATGGATGAGGAAACTGAAACACAGAGATTCTTAGTCATTTCCCATGTCCTCACAGCTAGACATTATGACTGGAGGGATGTTCTTCCAAGTGACCTGATGCCAGAGGAACAGTTTTTACCAAGCTGGCATTCTGTGCTAGGGCATCACCTTGGTGGTGTGCCAGTGGATCATAAAACATGGCTCTGGGTGCTTCACAGAGTGCTCCCAAAAGACTCTGTGGCTCATGTGACCTCTGTGCTGATGTCAGAGTAGGATGAGAAGGTGGTCAGATGAACAGAAAGAATGCTTCAGGCATGGCACATCTCAATGGAGTTATTTCTAATAATAATTGGGGGTGTTAGTAAAAGAATAAACAGTCACCAGATGTCAAATCACCTGGCCCTGTGAGGATTCTCAAATGGCTGAGAACTACAGGCAGTTTTGGATGGGTTAATGCCAAGGGCCATGTCATAGAACAGCAGATAGATAGTAATATTCAAGGTGTCAGCCCACCAGATGAATAATTCTCTGTTGGGAAATCTCATTAGGCATGGCCATGGGAACACGGACTCTGGAATAATGTTTGCTTCTCTCAGTAATTTTCACATGTGCTATTGCAACTTTTCCCTAAACGGCTATGGGAATTCCCCCACTGATGTGTATTTATCTCGTGAATATATTCCATTTACCTGGCTCATTTATATCTGTAGATTTTCAGGAAGATGATTTCTCCTTAATATGTATACTTTTGATGAATAAAAATATGTTTCTTTTGAGATTTGCTTTGTGACCAAGTATGTGGTCAATTTTAGAGAAGGCTTTGTGGGGTGCTGAGAAGAAGGTATATTCTTTTGTGTTTGGGTGTAATATTCTGCAGATGTCTATTAAGTCCATTTGAGTCATAACATCTGTTAGTTCCCTTATTTCTTTGTTAAGTTTCTGACTGGCAGACCTGTCCATTGGTGAGAGTGGGCTGTTGAAATCTCCCACTCTTAGTATGTGGGGTTTGATGTACAATTTAAGCTTTAGTAATGTTTCTTTTATATATGTGGGTGCCCTTGTATTTGGGGCATAAATGTTCAGAATTGAGACTTCATCTTGATGGATTTTTCCTGTGATTAATATATAATGTCCTTCTCAATCTCTTTTGATTAATTTTAGTTTGAAGTCTATTTTGTTTTAGGATACTACACCAGTGTGCTTCCTAAGTCCAGTTGATTGGAAAATCTTTTCCCAACCCTTTACTCTGTGGTAGTGTCTGTCTTTGAAGTTGAGGTTTGTTTCTTGTGTGCAGCAGAAGGATGAATCCTAATTTCAAATCCATTCTGTTAGCCTGTGTTTTTATATGCAAACTGAGTCCATTGCTATTAAGGGATATGGTGATATTGTGTCCCCCAATATATTGTGCACCTTAATAAACTTATCTGGGGTCAGAGAACAGAACAGCTGCTAGATAGACATAGAGGCCAGAAAATTGTGACACACACACCTTTAATCCTAGCATTCTGGAGTTAGAGATCCATCTGGATCTCTGTGAGTTCAAAGCCACACTGGAAACAGCCAGGACCGGTGACACACACCTTTAATCCCAGGAAGTAATGGCAGGAAGCAGAAAGGTATATAAGGCATGAGGACCAGGAACTAGAGTCTGGTTAAGCTTTTAGGCTTTTAGCAGCCATTCAGCTGAGATTCATTCCAGATGAGGGCTCAGAGGCTTCCAGTTTGAGGAAACAGGATCGGCTGAGAAGTTGGTGAGGTGAGGTTAGCTGTGGCCTCTTCTGTCTCTCTGATCTTTCAGTGTACACTCCAATACCTGGCTCCAGGTTTGTTTTTATTAATAAGACCTTCTAACAATTTGTGCTACAAAGGGATATTAATGAACAGTGATTACTAATTCCTGTTATTTTTCGTGGTAGTGTATGTATGTTTCCCTTCTTTGGGATTTGTTGGTGTGGGATTATCTATTGTCTGTGTTTTCATGGGTGCATCTTACTTCCTCAGGTTGGATTTTTCCTTCTAATGCTTCCTGTAGGGTTGGATTTCTGGATAGGTGCTTTTTAAATCTGTTGTTGTCATGCAATATCTTGTTTACTCCATCTTTGTTGATTGAGAACTTTGCTGGGTATAATATTCTGGGCTTGCATCCATGATCTCTTAGTGTCTGCATAATGTCTGTCCAAGACCGTCTGGCTTTCAGAGTCTCCATTAAGAAGTCTCGTGTTATTCTGATGGGACTGCCTTTATATGTTACTTGGCCTTTTTCCTCTGCAGCTCTTAATATTCTTTCTTTATTCTCTATGTTTAGTGGTTTGATTATTATGTGGCAAGGGAACTTTTGGGGGCTGGGGGTCCAGTCTATTTGATGTTCTGTAAGCATCTTATATCTTCATAGGCATTTCCTTCTTTAGGTTGGGAAAGTTTTCTTCTATTATTTTGTTGAATATATTTTCTGTGCCTTTGAGTTGGTCTCCTCCTCCTCCTCCTCCTCCTCCTCCTCCTCCTCCTCCTCCTCCTCCTTCTTCTATACCTATTATTCTTAGGTTTTATTTTTTTCATGGTGTCTCAGATTTCCTAGATGTTTTGCATTATGGCTTTGTTGCCTTTAATTTTTTTTGACTGACAAATATATTTTCTCTATCATATCTTCAACTCCAGAGATTCTCTTTTCCAACTCTTGCATTCTGTTGGATATGCTTGCATCTGTAGCTCCTGTTTGTTTACTCAGATTTTGCATTTTCAGCATCCCCTTGTTTGTGTCTTCTTTATTGCCTCTATTTCAATTTTCAAGTCTTGAACTGTTTTCTTCAGCTGTTTGATTGCTTTTTCTTGACTTTCTTTAAGGGATTTATTGATTTCTTCCAAGTTTGTGTTTAACTTTTCCTTCTTTAAGGAATTTTTCAATTTCCTCTTTAAAGGTCTCTATCAACTTCATAAAGTCATTTTTAAGGTCATTTTCTTCTGCTTCTTCTACGATGGGATGTTCAGGTCTTGCTGTTGTAAGACCACTAGCTTCTGGTACTGCCATATTACTCTTTATGTTGTTGAATGTATTCTTACTCTGGTGGTGTTTGTGTCTCAGGGAGCTTTTGGTGCAATCATAGCTCTTGTTCCATTTAGAACTGGAGGAGTCTGTGTCTCAGGGAGTAGCTGCGGTCTTGTGGTATGGGTAGGTTTGGGGGATGGAGTGGGGCTTGTATATTATTAAATCTGACAGAGGGGTGGTGGTGGTCAGGCCTGTCAGCACTTACCTGCTGGCCTGCAACTGGGGCAGCAATGGGAGGGGGTATGGGGGCATGGTTTGTGCCCCTGGGCCTAAGGCTTAGAGGCTGGATGACTGGCTGGGAAAACAGTGACTCACCTCTTGGTCCATCGGAACTGGCCCTAACTTGAATATTATATTCACTGGTATTCTCTAAATCGATGCTACATTTCATGATAAAGAAATTGAGGAAAGAAAACACCAATATATGTACAAATGCATTCTTAACTGAAAACAAAACAACAACAACAAAAAAGACAAAAACACTCCTGTCAATCATAGTCCTTATTTCTGGAACTGGTCACACAGCCTTCACTGATATTTATAACTATGTTCCTCTGCTGGCCATTATGTATTTCCTGCATACTCAGCAAGGACCTCACCTGATCTTTGCTCTTTCTTGGAGAAGTGACACACACCTCCATTCCCTTTGTCACCTTACCTGGACTAAATTCTTGTAGTTTCTCATGCTTTTAATCTCAGGACATGGTAACAGATAAAGACTCCCTAAAGGATCCCCTAACCTCCTGATATATTGTTTCTTCTCTCCATTGTGGAGAAGCAATCCAATTCTGCTTGGTAATCTGAACCAACCTCTCCACCTAACAGAATCATTCCACTCATAGACTGTTGGATAAAATACATCAGAAACCCAAAGTGGCCAGGAAGAAGTCTGAGTTTTCAGTTCAGTGGAATGTTTGTTGTGTCTCCTGACAAGAGCAATCTGACCCCTAGAAACAAAACTTCTAGGCCAGCAAAATTTAGGTCATGGGCATAGGGAGAGTAACAAACCTTCAATTAGATCACAAGGGGTGATAGTGAGTGGATCCCTTCCCTTGTATCTCTTAATTCCTAGACCTGTGTGAATTCTGGCTGTGGGAGAAACCGTACCATATACAGGACAATGATTTGAAGCATGTATCACCTTCTGGAGAATGCTGCCATAGCCCTCTGGACTGATGCCACATTATTGGCACTGTAACTGTATCTTCAAAGGGCCATCCCATCTCTCTATCAGGCCAGACACAGTACAGCAGAGAAGCTGAGATTTCTACATCTTGATCTGCAGACAGCAGAAGTGAACTGAGACACACTTCCTCCAACAATGCCACACCTAATAGTGCCACTCCCTGTGGGCCAAGCATTCAGACACATGAGTCTATTGGGACCAACCACCATATCCAGTACAGACAAACCATTTTCCTATTCAAGAAGGAAGTAGTCGAATGTAGTTAACTTACCACCTGGACCTTGGCTGGTTATCCAGGAAAAATGGTACCATATCTGGGACTCAGTGTTGGAGTACATTTCTGGCAGATCTGACACTCAGTGGTAGATGTAGCCAGGTTAGCCTTGCTGACTGGTGGTCCACATTGTCAAACTTATGCATAACCCTCCTCTCTATCACCACGACCACTTTGTTCATGGGCACCAGGCTGGCTGGTTTTATGTCACCTCGGCACATGCACAGAAAAAGAGGAGTTAAATGAAAGAATGGAAACTTAATTTAGAATATGCTTCTGTAAGATCTGGCTCTAAGGAATTTTCTTAATTAGTTATTGATGGAGGAGGGCCCAGCCTTCTGTGGCTGGTGGCATTCCCAGCCTGGTGGTTCTATAAGAAAGCAAACTGAGCAAGCCAGGGAAGCAAGTCAGTAAGTAGCACCCCTCCAGGAGCTCTGATTTAGCTCCTGCTTCCATGTTCTTTCCCTTTTGAGTTCCTCCTAACTTTCTTCAATGAGGAACAGCAATATGGAGGTAAAAGCCAAATATACCTTTCCCTCCCCAACTTTGTTTTTGGTCATATTGTTCCATTACAGCAAGAGAAAACCCTAAATAAGACAAGATGGTACCAGTGTAGTGTGGTATTGCTGTGACAGACCTACTATATTTGGGGAAAGATAGTAGAAGGACGTTAGAACTTTGGGCTAGAAAAGCCATTGAGTGTTGGGAGCTCAGTGGGATGCTCTGTGGGAGCTTGGAAGACAAGAATGTTGAGAGCTGTGCAGAGGATGTACATGTGATGTTTCAAAGGGAAGTTTGAAGACTTTATGGATCCCACAAAGGGGCAAAATGACAGAAAAGAAAACAGATTTTATATGACAGCAGGGTAGGGATCTTTGAGTGGATTCAGCCTGTCTGAATTGAAGGGGAGCTGGGTGCCCTTGCCAGAAGTAGCTGACATTTGTGGGACAATTTGGGTGGCTCCTGGTAAGGAGGAATGAACCATGGGTGATCTGCTTCTCTGGTACACAGAGACCTGCCTTTGGGCTTCTGTTTGCTCAGCCAAAATCCTTCTTGTTAGGACCAGCACATCCATTTTGGGAACAGCGGCTTTGGACCCAATACCTCCCATTGAGTCTCTAACCACACTGTTGACACAAACACCACAGCTCTCATCCTATGGGGAATAACAGACACTTCATAAGAGCTATCTTAAGCAACAATGAGCTGAGAACACAGACTTAAGTTACCCAAATATCATGTTCCAATATGGAAACAGTTACACAAAAACTTGATAGTTTAACCAAACAAAGTCCCAAATCAAGGCAAGTTTAAAATGCAGGAGTGGGAACCTCAAAGAGTCAGGTGCATCAATATGGAGGAGCTTCTCTACAGACTCAAGATGTTATCTGCTGGCATTCTTAGCTTTTGGATTGAAGCTGGTTGTCTGCTAAGTGAATAGACTCTATTGTCACAAGGTTTAGTTCTGACACAGAGGGAGGAAACATGGCTGTTCTAGAGAGGCAGCACTTAGCCCATGAGAAGTTCATTAGCCTCTGACCTGCAGTGATTCCATCTCTCTACAGTACTGAAATTCAGATCAGCCAGCCAGGCTCTGCAAACACAGATTCCTTTAGGAGTTTTCCTTCACTGCCAGACATGGCAGCTTCCCTCCATAAGTCTGAGAGCCAAAGAGGGGAGAGTGAGTCTCTATTTAGAATATGCCCATTGCTGCCAGACAGGATGGTTACACGTATGTAGACAGGGTTCTGTCAGTTTGAGGCATGTGTTTATTAATGTATGAGTTTCCCCAAAGAAATTGGTGATCAGAGAGTGGTTGTATTCTTTTCAAAGTGACTTAGAAGTACAGGACAAACGTTCGCTGCAGTCCTACTTGGTGAGAAGTAGACAGGGGTTGTGCACAGTCTTTTTTGCTTCTGACTTCACCCGTCTCCACACAGACTCTTTTTGCTTCTGACTTTACTTGTGCATTAGATAAACAGAAGATACACCCAGGAGATGCAGGAGGCTTCTTTAGAACCCAGTTGGGCATTTTCACATCAGGAGGTGGTTCTGCTAGCAGGAACCGCTGTATCCACGCTATAAGAAATAATTCTGTCTGTCATTTCCAGTCTGAGCACAGAGCACAGCTTTTATGTGCAAGCATTTGCTAAGAAAAGGGAAGAGACCCTGGGGTGGGGATAAATAGGCATCAGTGTGCTTGGGGAGAACAACACACCAGGCAAGCATCAACTCTGAACACCAGGACTCAGCTGTCACAGACATTGGCAATGGGAATCAGCTCCACAGGTAATACCAGGATTCTTTCTCTCCAGGGACAGAAGAGGAGGCTTCCCAGGACTGTGTGATGCTGATGATGGCCAGGAGTCTTGGTATGGGAGGAGTTGTTTCTGGAGCACAAGGTTGGAATCAGGGGACATTTCTTGGTGCATATAAATCGCCTCTCCAGTTTGGATCTTTATGTCTATGAAAGATGCGGGAGCCATGGACTATGCTCATGGAGAGTGAAGGGAACCTGCTTCTTCTCACCCTGCACAGGAAGGAAGTACTGAGACCTTGTCTAGCCTGGGTGCTGCTGTAGGAGCTTAGGTGAGACAGGAAAGCTGCAGAGTCCCTCTGAGGAAGGTGGCAGCCCTGCCATGCTTACAGCTGACAGGAGCTGCCTGGGGATCAGGGACCCACTTCCCCCATAGATCCCATGGCTGAGCAGAGGAGCTTCAACCTCAACTAGGGAAGGAAACAAGGCAACAGCTCAGCCACTGAGACAGGTCTCCTATTGCACACACCTTGCAGCCCCTTTCCTCTGGAAACAACTTTTGTACAAAACATTGCTCAGTGCTTTTCCAAAGAAATGCTTGCATCAGTCTGAAAGCAAATACTGGGTAAAGGCAGATGAAGTTACTGTTTCCTCTGCAGGCATGTGACAGCCATGGGGACAAGCAACATAGCTCCAGCATTCCCTCCTCTGCTCCCTGCAATTCCCCCATTGCTCTTCTAGTGCTTTCTACCCTCCATCTTCCCTTTGGCTCCTCCTCCTTTCCTTCCCCTTCCTTCCTCCTATCTACCTTTTCTTCCATTTCCTCACTCCTTCTTGAACTCTCCAACCCCCTGCTGTCCCCTCCCTCCTCTCCCTCTCCCTCCCATTCATTTACCATCCACTTTCAACTTTGAACACCTGAACAAATGTTCAAGGCTAGTTGTGTGGGTGTCTGTGTTTACCATGATCACAACCCCTCAACTGTAGTCCTTTAGGATGCTTGTGGCCCCCATTCCAGGGGTGGATGGAAGAGACAGCCCTCTAGATATTCCCTACAACTAACCCCATTGACCCATAATAAGCCAGACACTTATCAATAGTGCAACCTGGGTCACTCACCAAGATTCCCATAGAGGTCCACCCATTTGCCTGCTACCACACAGCCATCCAAAGAGCCAAAACAAAATCTGGTCCAGGTGTCAGAGACTGACACCACTCACCTTTCTTCCCACCAGGAGGCCTCCCAAGCCTGAGTTGCAAACCATCATGTGGTTCCCTGGTAGGACTGAAAGAACCTTCCCGTGTTTGTCCTGCCATGACCTGTTCTGGGGGTGCCAAGGCTCTGGCACGACACCAGATGTCTCTGGTGCTGCCTCTCAATTATTCCTCCCCAGGTCCAGCTTCATGCACCAGATTCTGTCAAGGGCCTTGAGATTTCCCAGACTTGTCATCAAGAGGCAAATTTAGGGGCTGTTTCAAGGACCCTAAGTTCTGCCTACAGGGTGGGGGGAGTGCAAAGGAAGAAGGTTCCCAGCCTTCTAATGAATCCTGCAGACGAGAATGAGAGGAGACAATCTGATCAGACAGGGCTGGTGCCATCCCTCCACTCCTCTTCTGACTTCTCTGTGGACCTGGCGTGTCCATTCCTCTCTCTGGGTCTTGGTTCTCTGTGAGGAGACTGGGCTACTGTAACGCTTCCTCCAGTGCTGATAACAGGAGCACATGATGTGGGACTGCCATCTGAGTGGTCAGAGCACCTCCAGTGCACAGTCACAGAGGCAGCAAGGGGCAGCAAAGCAGGGACACAGTGCAGCCCCGTGGGAGGACAAGGAGGTGGTCAGGACACCACCTGGCCCTCCCAGACTCAAAGGATCTTTACTTTTCAGCCTGGAGAACAAAGAAGATGGCCCTCCTTGTAGCTCTGGGACTCTTGATAGCAGGGATCTGCCTTGTTGTTCTCTGCCTAACATATGGCACATTGGGAAGGGACACCGAAGTCCAGGAAGACCAAAACAATGGGACACAAATGGACAGTCTGACAATGGCCTCCATCAACACTGACTTTGCCTTCAGCCTCTACAAGGAGCTGGCTTTGAAGAATCCAAATAAAAATGTTGTCTTCTCCCCACTCAGCATCTCAGCTGCCTTGGCCATCCTGTCCCTAGGAGCCAGCAGCAACACCCTGGAAGAGATTCTAGAAGGTCTCAAGTTCAGTCTCACAGAGACCCCTGATGCAGACATCCACAGGTGCTTTGGGCACCTCCTCCACATGCTCAGCCAGCCAGGAGACCAGGTGAATATCAGCATAGGCAGCATGATATTTGTTGAAAAGCACCTGCAGATCCTGGCAGAGTTCAAGGAGAAGGCAAGGGTGCTGTACCAGGCTGAGGCCTCCACAGCTGACTTCCAGCAGCCTCATGAGGCCCAAAAGCTCATCAATGACTATGTGAGCAAACAGACCCAGGGGAAGATCAAGGAACTGATCTCATCCCTGGATGAGAGTACAGTAATGGTGCTGGTGAACTACATCTACTTTAAAGGTGAGGATGGTCACTGGTTAGGGCATGGAGGGAGAGGATGCTGGCTGGGTGCCTTTTGTCTTTATACTGACCACTTGAAAGGAGGTGTTCATGGTCTGGGAAACATGGGTGCCTAACTTCTTATTACCCACAAGCCTTACTTCTCCTTAGGGACTTTTTTTATATAGTTGTAGTCCCTGGTTCATTTCCAAAAGAACCCCTGCTCTCTCAGTGTAAGAGGGCTAATTTTGGCAGTGACTTAAACATACTATGAGAATGCACAGCTTGCATACCTAGTCCTTCCTGAGTAGCCAGAAGCCATGGTTTTTCTCTGCAAAGACTGGGTCCCTCTGTCTCTCCTCTCCAGCATCTCTAATACACTCCTGTAGAAGGTGTTTATCCTTGCTGGAGAGCCTGTGTCTCTAGGAGGGTAGAGAGAAGCTGGGGAATTGACCTAAAGAGTGTGCCTCTATCTTAAGGGGGAAAGTAGCATGTCCCATAACTACTGAAGAGCCCTGTGGGCAATTCCTGTTCAGGACCTCTCCCTTGAGCCATTTTGGTAATGAGCTGGGCCTGGACAGGGAAAAGCAGGGATGCAGGAGCAGACACTAATGAGAGGGAAGTGTCAGTCATGCAGTGTTCTTAGTTTAGGGTATGGCTGCCTCATGGAATTTTGCTTTTGTAAAATTGCTATCCCAAACATCCTGAAGGTTAGAATGCCCAATACACACTCCAGGGCCAGTGAGTCTGATGAGAGTTGGGTGAGAGAGAGTTGGGAGACTCAGTCTGAGATGTAATTGGTAAAGGTAGTGGGAGGACTTCCAGAGCCCACACCGACAACACCCTGCCTGACAGAGACCACAGAGTTAGGAGACAGCCCAGAACTTGGTGCCTGAGAGAAGTCATGATGTAATCAGATATGGGTTGAATTAAGGATAGTGCAGGGCAGAGGGAGGGCAGGATCTGAGACAATGAACAAAAACTCAAGGTGGTTATGGACAGAAAAAGAGTCTAGGAGGACAGAGAACAGGAGGACAGGAGGACAGGATGGCTGCAGAGCTGCTGTGGGCTGGGAATGGTGGAAGCAGAGTGATGGCCTGAAGGATGGCTGGGCATGGCTCTCTAGCCTCAGGACCCAAGCTCCAATGCTGCTTGGTTGTGAGGTGGGGATGCATGGTTAGGCTGCTAGATCCCAAGTCCAAGAAATTGTTTCAGTATCAAGTTCTGTAGAGATTCGGGATAAGTCTGAATGGGATATCTGTGATTTGTGGAGGTGGCCATAGCCCATGTGTGAGCTGAGGACTTGTTACTCACATTTTAGTCCACAATTTATGGGGCCATGGACTGCTCACAGTGTGGGAGAATTCGGTCTCTCTTGTCTTGTTTCCCCTAAAGCCTGTCCCACAAGACATTGTCTTCTAGACATGGCTCATCCTGAGGAAGAAGGGATCTTCAACTCTCCAGGCTCCAGTCTCCCCACTTTTACTCTCATTTCTCTCTAATATACCCCACCCTCAGATCCCATATTGTTTCTCAGGTAGATTAAGTATCCAGGCTTTGTTTTGAGTTTCTCCTTTCCAAACCAAGCTTGGAGTCTCTTTTCATCTCTAGGAGCCTGTCTACCTACAAGGTTTTTTTTTTCCCAGTCCAGCATTTTCAACCTCTGTCTTGTTGAAGTTGGATTGATTGCTGTCACAACACAGGGGCTGGACAGAAGTGGGACAGAGGTGGGGTCCCTCAAGTGATGTTACAAACTGATGATCTGTTCATCTTTAGGAAAATGGAAGACGTCCTTTGACCCTGAAGATACTTTTGAGTCTGAGTTCCACTTGGGCAATAGGAGGTCTGTGAAGGTGCCCATGATGAACATTGAGGATCTGACCACACCCTACTTCCGGGATGAGGAGTTGTCCTGCTCTGTGGTGGAGCTGAAGTACACAGGCAATGCCAGCGCCCTGTTCATCCTCCCTGATGAGGACAGGATGCAGCAGGTGGAAGCCAGCTTGCAACCAGAGACCCTGAAGAAGTGGAAGGACTCTCTGAGGCCCAGGTGGGTGTCCACAGAAACCAGAGCTGGTCTGACTCCCCATCCTGCTATTGGCCTGAGGCCCAGTGTCCCTGTGACTCAGAGGCTCCATAGTATGATAGTAACTGTTGAAGAGTCACCAGGGACAAGTGAAGTGGAGGTGAGTTTCCCTCTGCTGACTTGGTAATTTGGGGCCTGATTTTACTGACATTTTGTTGTTCACAAGATGAGATCACCTAGAGTAGGAGCTGAGGATTCCTCTGTGTCTAACAGTCTGTAATTACAGGGAATCTTGAATGGGTTTTGGAATGCAGAAGGAAGTGAGGTTGAGATGATGTCAGCTCTGAGAATCAGCTCTGCCCTGTGTAGCCATCTCATTCCCTCATCATTCATTCATTCACTATTAGTGCAATTGATGACTTGAATACTTACTATGTGCCAAGCTGTGATTTAGACCCAGAGAGGCTATGCAAGACTCAAGTGTATTATTTCTTATCATTAGGTGATCATAATATGACAATGGAAGAGAGAGTAAGAGCATGAAAATACAATGGAGTATTATATGATTAATTAAAAAATGTGGTGGAAGCCAGGTAGTGGTGGTGCATGCCTTTAATCCCAGCATGCAGGGGACATATATCTGAGTTTGAGTCCAGCCAGGTTTACAGAGCTTGCTCCAGGACAGCCAGAGTTACATAAAGAATCCTTGTCTTAAAGAAAAGCAGAAAAACAAATCAAAGAAACAAGAAGAGAAAGAAAGAAAGAAGGAAGGAAGGAAGGAAGGAAGGAAGGAGGAAAGGTGAGAGAATTTGAGGAAACCTGGAATCAGATGGAATATGCAGATTTAACTAGAATTATCATTAGATGAAGTCTGAGTGTCCACATAACAGGGAGGAACTGCATTTTGTGGACCTGGGAGAAAAGCATTTTCAGCAGAGGAACACCTGGTACCAAGCCTCTTTGTCTGGGCCCTGTACACTCTCAGGCACTGATAGATAATTACTGTAATAAAAATTACTGCAACAATATAGTAATTACTGCAAAAGGAAGAACAAATCACATGGTCTAGGCATGGATGGAAAGAGGGCTGCTCTCCAGTGAGAGAAACAAGGTGGATTGATGGCGAATGGAGGCCAGTGATCTTATTTGCCTTTGTTATTCTCAGGAAGATCAACAAGCTCTACATGCCCAAGTTCTCCGTCTCCACTGACTACAGCCTGGAGAAAATCCTTCCACAGCTCGGCATCAGGGAAGTCTTCTCCGAAGAGGCTGACCTGTCTAGGATCACAGGGGCCAAGAACCTGAGAGTCTCTAAGGTACGCCAAGATACATTCGGTCGTTCACCGTGGTGCCTGAATGTGGATGGTGAAGGCCAGGTGGTGTGTGGGGAATGGTAAATGTGTGAAGAAGCCTACATTTCTGAGATTCACTCATGTTGGAAGAGCTGGATTACAGCCTAGATACTCCTGCTGGATACCATGCAGCCAGTCCCTCATCTACCCCATGAACATAACTTCACCTAGGAGTCCATGGTGGGCAAGAGCCTGTGCTTGGTCTTAGACCACCTTAGGCACTGACCTGTGCTGTAGTACAGATGCCACCCACAATCCACTGCAGGGCAAATCACTTCCAACCTCAGCTTATTCACTGCAGAGCTGGTCTAGTATTTCTTCACTAGCACACAGAACAGCAGTAGTAAAGGAAATAACAAGGTGTGAATGGCAGTTGGGATGAAAAGCTTAAGAATAGGGGAGAAGATGCCTTAGGATCCCACACTATATTCCCAGATGCATAGCCTGGCAATGCCTATCATTCTGTCCAGTGCCCACTCAGAGGCTTGGGCTCAGATATGTACCAGCAGGGCACAGCAGTCTTGGAATGAGAAGCCATGTCCTGTGCATTGCTGTTGTATGTCCCAAGGAGATTGGAGCAGGAGGGATGCTGAAACCTACACTGGCTGCCAGCACACTGGATATTCCCTGTGGGTCTGCTGGGAAGCTACCTTTGAATAAGGACTGGTGTTTCCTACACCCATCCTCCAGTTTGTCATGAGTTTGAGAGCAACACAGATTGTCAGAGACTGAGCTGACCCAGGGCATGCCTCATCTCACACCCTGAGCAGAGGCTTGGAAACACCAGGGGTGGAGCTGACGGTAGGAACAAACAACTTCACCAGCAGCTGAGGCCAGCAGTGGATGCTTGCTCCAGGGATCTCCTCTCCTGCCTTCCCTGGTCACCAGTGAGTGATGTCTTTCTCCTACAGGTGGTCCACAAGGCTGTGCTGGACGTGGCTGAGACAGGCACAGAAGCAGCTGCCGCCACAGGAGTCAAAATCTTCTTTAAGTCTGGAAAATGGCACCCAATGACTGTCAGTTTCAACAGGCCATTCCTGATGATTGTCTCTGACATAAATACTCAGATTCCACTCTTTATGGCCAAAGTCACAAATCCCAAGGAAAACTAGAACTTTTCCAAGTGGTGAGGCTTCTTCCTGTGGGCCAGGGATTAAGCCTATATGTGGATCTCTATGTGCATTTTGGCCTCAATGCACTAAATAGCTGTGGCATGCCTGGACTGGACAGTGACAGTGACTGACTGTATGACTCCAACATGCACAGGGCACTTGGACAGTCAGCGTCAGGTTCCCAGTCCTCCTGGCAGCACTAGTTCATGTTCCTGAGCCTGAAATCTGCCTTTGTGGCCCCTCCCTGCTGCCTCTCCTGTATCTGCCTCTACCCAAAAGCCTGGACCTTGGCAGGTAGGCTCAGTCCCTATCTAGGCTCTGGTTATGTCTGCCTTCAGCAACAGCAGGCTTGATTGAACTATGCAAACTTACAGGTCAATCTTGTGGACCTCAGTCCCAGCACTGAGAAGGAAACCTGCTGCCCTGAGTCTATTTCCAGCATCTGGGACCACTGTGTGCCCAGTTCCTGCCTCAAACTTTGCCTCTCCCAGGCTGTGCGGCCCACTGTCCTTTACAGGGACTCCTGACCCTGCCACATCCGGCAGTGTTGGATCCCTCATTCCTGCAGCTCATGAAGTTGGTTGGTCAGACCAGCTCCCTTTTCTCTAGTATACCTACTAAGGGCAGAGGAGCCTTTTTCTAGATTCCCCACTGACCAACCTCACACAACAGATGGACATGTCCACCTTCCTTACTCAAAACGCAGGGCTTCGCGCAAAGGATTAATAAATGTATAACTGCACAGAAAATGCTCAGGCAGTGTTCACTCAGCTCCTGTTGGCAGGGGTGTGCCCTCTAGTGACCACAGGGTAGTAGAGATTGTCACTCACACTCTGACTCCTGTAATTCATCTCTGACCCACATGTTATTATTATCAGTCCTTTTTATGGATGAGGAAACTGAGGCACAGGGAAGCTTAGTCATTTCCCATGACCTCACAGCTAGACATTATGACTGGTGGAATGTTCTTCCAAGTGTCCTGATGCCAGAGGAACAGTTTTCATCAAGCAGGGATTCTGTGCACAGGCATCACTATGGTGGTGTGCAGGTGGATCATAAAACAAGGCTCTGGGTGCTTCACAGAGAGCTTCTAAAACAGTCTGTGGATCATGTGACCTCTGCGCTGAGATCAGAGGAGGATGAGAAGGTTGTTAGATGACCAGAAAGAATGCTTTGGGCAGAGCAAAGAACAATGGAAGCATTTCTAAGAATCATGGGTGTTTAGGAAAAGAAAGAAACAGTCATCAGATGTCAGAGAGCTTGGCCCTGAGAGGATTCTCAAATGACTCAGAACTACAGGGAGCTTTGGAGGGGTGAATCATTGTTCCTGTCTTGGGAACCTCATAACTTTGCGTGATTATAAAGCAGAGAACTGCTCTAGACAAATGTGGGGATTGTCACTAAGGGCTGTTTCAGGGAACATCAGGCCATACCTGGAGAGGAGAGTAGATGATTCACCTCAAGGATTAGCTGGTTTAGTACTCAGATGGAGGACAAGAAGAGGCCATGGTGGATTTGGGTTGGGGTTCTGGGTGTCCATGGAGAATCTGTGAGCCTAGAAACATTGTAGAAGCCTGCACAGAGATGGAAGGTTGTTCCAGTTTGAGACATACTTGAGTCTCAAGGTTCCTAAGAGGAGACAATGAACAGGTGGACATGTTGTTACAAGAGAATTACTGCCTGGAGGCTCACACTCAGGATTTTCTTTCCCAATGCGCACTAAGGTACCACTCCATGAGGACCATGGAGCAATAAGAACAGGACCCAGATATTGAAAACAGCCACGTTCAAACAAATATAATGTATATAACAGTCATTCAGGGCCCTGAGATCACCACCTCATGTACTCCATGATCACTGACAGGCCTCAGCTGTATCTCTGCATCCTTTCTGGCTTCACACCAGGTATCTAAGGAGCCTGGTGTTGAGTACATCTCATGCTGCCCGGGAGTTGGGTCCAGAAGTTATTGGCAAAGTCTGATTTTACCTCTTAATGGAGTCTATGACACAGATGTTAGGGTTTCACTTTCCCTCATTCTATGAGGGTTCCCCCAGGGCCTGACCACCAAACGTTGCCCTAGAGATGAACCTCCTACAGGGACCACCTTGGTATGCAAGAGAGGTAGCAGACTGTGAAGCAGGAACGATGGGCCTGGAAACAGTGCGGTTCCCTGAGATTGAACGTCTGGGAACTTTCTGAATGGCACAGTGATTTCTACACACTGAGAATTCATTTTATACAAATTGAACTATGGGGGGCTATGGGGGGCAGTTGGTTAGGGGTCTCAATATCACTGTGGATCTTGTCCTTCCTTCCTGCCTCTGCTACATAGACTACCAGGTCTAATCACAGTCTGACATATTCAACTTGAGAATATGGTTAAATTACCTGTCAAAGGTAATTGCCAAAGTCTCATGTCTACACATCAATGATCAGAAAATACCTATCATAGAGTACTATGGGAGAGAGAGAAATAGCATTGACAATGGTTATACTAACTGCTAAAGGCCAGGCTGCCTCTTCCTCCCACCCCTTCAGCCACATCAGAAACCTACTCCAATATTCAAGCATGGGAAGAGCACTTGTCCCTCTAGGTGTTGTGTGGTTGGCACAGCCCAGGAGGGCACTGAAGCAGCTGCCACCAGGAATCAAGATGACCACCCTGCAGAAGACAATGCTAGTCACCCTGTCCCCATGGTGTCCATGCTCACCCAAAATGGATGCAACATCCTCTCTCAGAGAATAATCCTCACCCCAGGAATGTTTTCAATAGTAACTTGCTAAGCAGACTACAGGAGATGTGCACTACAGAGCATTCATTCCCAGCCTGTGCCTTACAACAAGTATAAAATCTGCAGCATGCATACAGCAGTGAGTTCAGAGACCTGTGCTCCAAACTAAGGCCAGGACAGAGTATCTAAGGTAACCCCACCAGATGCCAGCATCCCAAGGGGGAACCACTGTGAACTGCATGATCTGTAGATCTTCACCAAGGTTTCTCCCCCTAGAACAATCACAGCCAACTCCGGATTCTTTGAGAGGATATTGAACTGCCATCCAGGTGGCTGCCTCCATCTGTTTTCTCTTGTTGGTACTGAGGCCACAGAGCAGACAGTAGACAGAGAGGTGTGTCAGTTAGCCTTATGCCTCTGGGACAGCACATCTGAGATAACCCACTGAGCGAAGCAAAGGTTTGGTTTGAATCACAGTTTCAGAGAGTTCAGGCAGGGGTCTGCTGGCCTCTTTGCTTTGGGCCTGAGGCATGGCAAGCTTTGTGCATCTAAAGACACTATCAAGAGGCTCATCCTGGGACATGGGCAGGTGGATAAAGTGCTGGTCTCATATGCATGAGGATCTGAGTTATATTCCCTGATACAGAAGTAAAACAGGTTAGTGTGGTAGCATGAATGTGTGATTCCAGCTCTGGGGTGGAAACAGGTAGATTCCTGGGACTTCCTGGCTAGTGAACCATGGCAATCAATGCATTCCAGGTCTATGGAGAGACCTTATCCTAAAACCAAGGTGGATGAGGAATGACAGTTGAAGTTGACCTCTGACCTTCATATGGATGTGCACATGGATGCACACATACACATTCACAAACACAGAGAACCACATAAAGTGTTCAAGGAGAAATAGAAAAGGGCTGGGGAGCTAGCTTAGTGGTGGGATGCTGGATTGGCTTATATATGTGAAGTTTAGGGTCCCCAGCACTGTGAGACTGAAGAGATAACCCCCAGGATGGTAGAAAATGTCTCCAGCTCAGGCGTCTGTGCATGGAATTCTTAGAACTCAAACAGTTAGATAACAAAGCCATCCTTCACATCACCAGGAAGTCTGTATGGTTCCTCAGCTGTTACATTAGTGAGTCCTCACAGCCAGGCTGGGTGTGGGTCAGCAGGGACCAAAGCTGTGGTGATGGAGAGGACGGACACCATCCAGCTGGACTGGATCACACTCCTGGATTGACTCAGCATTGACTAGTGTCTAGTACTAGGATTCTATACAGTAGGCATTCAACATCGGGGCCCACCTCAGCAGGTGCTGGGAGGATGCAACAGGGTCTTAGGCATGAAGGACAGAGCAGCAGTGGTGGCCATCATTGTCTCTGCGGGGAGAGAGAAAGAGGATAAGGAAGAGGGGCTTCTGCCTAGGGAAGAATCCACTATGATCCACATGACATAGTTATTAACAACACTAGTATTAAGCCAGCTAATGGTTTAAGTAATTTTATTAATGATCAGACTAATGGCGATCTGATGACTCCAAAAGTCTGTAGGTGCCCAAGTTCATGGACACAGCATGTTTAAAGGCAAAACCCACAAAGACCATAATTTACATATAAGTTAGAGGAAGGTCAGATTAATTCAAAATGTTCTTACCTGGCAGAGCAGAGTTACTATTTAAATCACAGCATGAATAATAATTTTGAGTTATAGCTTCTTTATTTATTGTGATTTCCTTTAGTTATTCTGGTCTATTCTGTGCACCTTGGACATGTCCCTGGAACTCTCAAATCCATGTGAAGGCAGACATGACTGTGGTGGGGAAAAGAGAGGACTGAGATCTGTGAGGAAACACAAGATGGAGTCAGAGCATGAAAGACTTCCCTTGGTCATTTCAGTGAGATCCTGTATGTTGACTTCTGACTTGTCTGTCCATACTCTCTCCCTTGGTCCTAAAGACTAAGAGGGAGACTGGTCTTGTCACACATCTGTTGATGCAGAATAAATTGCCCCCAAATAAATGCACAGCTTGAAAGAATAAACATGGAGTATCTCATAGTGTCAGGCACCCATGAGGAGCCAGGCTGGGTGGTTCTTCCTCAGGGCCTCTCTTGAGTCATTCAGTTGGCTGAAGACTTGACACATGCTGGAGGTTCCATGTCCAAGTTTACTCTCATGATTTTCTTTTTCCTCTGGTGCTATAAACTGAACCAATGTCTAGTGTTTTCTGGGCAAACCCCTGACCACTGAGCTAACCCAGCCCTCTCATGGCTTATAATGGAAAATCTCTCTCAGCCTACTCAAAGGGCTGCTCAGTTAGGCAGGAGCCTCAAGACAGGAGGGAAGCTTCTCTACAGGTTCAAGATATTATCTGCTGCCATTCTTAGCTTTTGGATTGAAGCTGGTTGTCTGCTAAGTTAATAGACTCTATTGTCACAAGGTTTAGTTCTGACACAGGCAGGAAACATGGTTATTCCAGAGAAGTGGCACTTAGCCCATGAGAAGGTCATTAGCCCCTGACCGTGCAGTGTTCCCATCTCTCTACAGTTCTGAAATTCAGATCAGCCAGCCAGGCTCTGCAGACGCAGATTCCTTTAGGAGTTTTCCTTCACTGGCAGACAAGGCAGCTTCCCTTCAGAGGTTTGAGAGCCAAAGAGAGAGCAAGTCTCTACTGAGAATATGCCCATTGCTGCCAGACAGGATGGTTACACAGATGCACATAGTGTTCTGTCAGCTTGTGTTTATTAATGTTTAAGTTTCCATAAAGAAATCAGGGAGCTTGAAAATAAAGTTGTTGTATTCTTTTTGAAGTGACATAGATAGTCTAGGACAACTATTATCTGTAGCCCTACCTGGTGACAAGTACAGCTTGTGTCCTGTGTTTCTAACTCTGACTTCTCCCCAGTTTCACACTGACCATTTACAATTAGAGAAACAGAAAGCCACAATGCCAATCCAGCGGGCTTGTTGTTAAGAAAAAAGTCACCATGATGAGAAGTAGATGTTAAGATACCGGTAAACCACAAACCACATGGCAACTTATAAATTAATAGAAATGGGTTAATTTAAGATATAAGAACAGTTAGCAAGAAGCCTGCCTTGGCCATACAGTTTATAAGTAATATAAGTCTCTGTATGTTTACTTGGGGGACACGAGTGGGAGAGATTTGTCCCAAATGCCAGCAGGCTGGGACACAGGAAAACTTCAGCTACACAGTGATATTTTGAAAAGAATATTTTTCCAGCAATTGGGTCTCAACAACTGACTTTAAATATTGAATAAAATCACATTGTTAGCATATAGAAAAAAGAACAAAGTTAGAGGATTTTCCATCAGGATGTGGTTCTGCCTCCTGGAGCTGCTAAATGCACATTACCTGAAATCATCCCATGTGTACATTTCCAAATTGAGCACAGAACACAACTTGTCTGGGCCAGCATTTCCTAAGAGGAGGGAGGAGTCCCTGGTTGGGATAAATAGGTATTAGTGTGCTAGGGAGAACAACACACAAGGCAGGCAGCCACCAGAACATCAGAACTCAGCTGTCACAGACCCTGGCAGCAGGCTTCAGCTCTGCAGGTAATACCCAGGATTCTTTCTCTCTGAGGACAGAAAAGGTGCCTTCATAGGACTGTGTGCTACAGGTAATGACCTGAAGTCTTGGTTTGGAGGGGTGAGGAGTGGTTCCTGGGACACTGGGTGGAAATCAGGGACATTTCTGGGGTGCATATGAATCTTCTCTCCAGTCTGGGTCTTCATGTGTATGAAGATGCGGGAGCCATGGGCTATGCGCCTAGAGAGGGAATGGAGCCTGCTCCTTCTGACCCTCCACAGGGAGGAAGTATTGAGACCTTGACTATGCCAGGTGCAACTGTAGGAACCAGAGGGAGACAGGACAGTTACAGAGTCCTTGTGGGGGTGGTGACATCCCTGCAGTGCTTACAGCAAGAGAACATGCCTTTGGGTCAGGGACCCCACTTTTCCCACAGATCCGATGACCAAGAAAAGGGACCACACCCTCTCCTAATAAGGAAAAGAAGGCTACAGCTCAGCCACTGAGCCAGGTCTCCTCTACAAATGGACTAGCCTGTTTTTTGTGGAAATAATTTTGATGTAAAATAAGGTTGAATGCTTTCCAAAGAAATGATTGCTTCACTCTGACAATAAACACAGGGTAAAGGCAGCTGAAGTCCCTGGCCCATCTGCAGGCATATCACAGCCCTGGAGACCTGTGGCTCAGCTCCAGCACCTCCCTCCCCTGCTCCCTCCATTCTCCTCCTCCACTCTTCTGGTCTTCTCTCACCTGCATCTTCCCCTTGGCTCCCTCATCTGATCCCCCTCTTTCTGTCCTCCTGTCCTCCTCCCTCCTCCCCCCCCCCACTGTCTCACTCCAGCTTCTTTCCTCATCTGGTCCTCTCTCCTCTGTTCTTCCTCCTCACCTTCCTATTCCTCTAGCATCTACATCTTCCTCTGAACTCATCTACAAAGTGGACAGAGACTAAGGTGGGTAGCAGTGTTTACCATGATCATCAGCCTTTAACTGTAGTTTTTAATGATGCTCCCAGTCTAGGGATGTATGGAGGAGATGGCCTGCTGGACTTTCCATACAAATACCCACAATGCCCATAATAAGCCATCCACTTTTACTAAGAGTGTAACCTTGGTCACTCAACAGCTGCCCAGACAGTTCTGCCCATTTCTTTGCCCCACACAGACATCATAAGAGTCAAAATGAAATCTGGTCCAGACATCCAGGACTGGAACACCATTCAAGTCCCTTCCTATCAGAAGGCCTTCCAAGCTGAGATATAAACCTCCATGTGCTATCCTATTGGTCCTTCCCCTATTGGTCCTGCTAATAGCTGTTCTCACCAAGGCTTTGGTGCTGCACCAGTCCTCTCCAGAGCTGCCCTCAATTAACCCTTCACATCCCAGAAACAGGCACTAGGTTCAGCCCATGGCTGTGGGATTTCTTAGACATATCTGCAGGAGGTTGGGGTGGGCCCTGTCCTGCACAACTGGTCTTAGGTTCCTTCCCTAAACCGAGACTAGAGGTTGATGATGGAGTAGAGGACACAAATGCAAAATAAGAGGTCTCCTGCTTTCTAATGAGTCCTTATGCCAATCCAGAAGAGGAGAGGAGACATTCAGATTACACAAGGTTTGAACCCATCCTCAGGTTCTTCTCCTCCTTACCCTGTGACCCTGGCAAATCCCTTCAACCCTCTGGGTTTTGATTCTCTATTAGGAATATTGGTTACTGCAGCAGCACTTCTTCCTGTGGTAAAAGGGAGCAGAGGCTGTGGTCCTATCATCTGAGTGGTCAGAGCACCTACCATGCACAGTCACAGAGTCAGCAGAACAGCGACACAGTGCAGACCACATGGGAAGACAAGAAGATAGTTAGGGCACCATGTGACCCTCCCTGACCAAAGGATCTTTACTTTTCAACCAGGAGAACAGAGTAATGACTGAGATCTGCCCTGCTGTCCCTACCAACCAGATGGCACATTGGGAAGGGACACTGCAGTCCAGGAAAACCCAAACAACAGGACACCAGTGGACAATCTAGCACTGATCTCCACCAACACTGACTTCACCTTCAGCCTCTACAAGGAACTGGCTTTGAATAATTCAGATAAAAATGTCGTCTTCTCCCCACTCAGCATCTCAACAGCCTTGGCCGTCCTGTCACTGGGAACAAGGAGCAAAACCCTAGAAGAGATTCTAGAAGGTCTTAAGTTCAATCTCACAGAGACCCCTGAGGCAGACATCCACCAGGGCTTTGGGTACCTTCTACACATGCTCAGTCAGCCAGGGGACCAGGTGAAGATCAGCATAGGCAGCATGATGTTTGTTGAAAAGTGCCTGCAGATCCTGGCAGAGTTCAAGGAGAAGGCAAGGGCGCTGTACCAGACTGAGGCCTCCGTAACTGACTTCCAACAGCCCCATGAGGCCAAAAAGCTCATCAATGACTATGTGAGCAAACAGACCCAGGGGAAGATCAAGGAACTGATCTCAGCCCTGGATGAGAGTACAGTAATGGTGCTGGTGAACTACATCTACTTTAAGGGTAAAGATGGTCGATGTTTCAGGGTTATATAGAAAGGGTGTTGGCTGTGCACCTTGTGTCCATACCCTGACCACTGGAAAGGAAGTACTCATGGACTTAGAGACATGGGTGCCTAACTTCTTATTACTAACAGGCCTTACTTCTATTTTGTGGTATTCTGGATGGTGGTTGAGGTTCCTGGTACTTACTCAACAGAACCCCTGAGCTCTTAGCCTAAGAGAACTCTTTTTGGCTGTGACTTAATCTTACTGACTAGCAGAATGCATAGCTTGCTTTTGCAGTCCTCCCTGAGTGGGGAGAAGCCATGGCTTCTGCCTGCAGAGATTGATCCCTCAGTCTGCCCACTTCAGCATTTCTAATCTGCTCCTGTAGAAGGTGTCCATCCCTGCTGGAGAGCCTCTGTCTCTAGGAGGGTCCTGGTGGGCTTGAGACTTTTTACCTAAGGGGCCTGGATACAGAAACTTAAGGGGAAAGAGGCAGAGCTAGTGAGGTGCCATAGCTAGTGAAGAGTCCTTCTTGTATTCCTATGCAGGACCTCTCCCCTGATCCTTTCTGCATCAAGCTAGACCTGGGCATGGAAAAGCAGGTGGGGCAAAGCCATTAGTGAGAAGAAAGATCAGCCTTTCAGTGTTCTGTGTTCAGTGTCTGGCTTCTTTGTGGAATTTTGCTTTTGTAAAACTAATAGCCTGGCAGCCTGGAAGGTTGCAGTGCACAACACTCACTTCTGAGCCAGGGAATCTGGAGTTACAGAGCTAATGATTTGGGAAACTAGGCTGGAATTGCTTTGGGTAAGGGTTTTGGGATGGACATCCAGAGCCTACACTCACAAATCCTGCCTGATAGAGACCATGGATTGAGGCTATAGCCCAGAAAATTATGTCTGATGAAAATCTTGATGTGATTAGACCTGTGGTGGATTTGAGGCTGGACATAAGATAGTCTAGGATAGAGGAGAACATGCTCTGAGACTCTAGACAGAAGGTCAATTGACCATGGACAGAAGCAGAATGGAGGACAGAGGACAGGAGACCAGGATAACCCCAGAGTAGTTGTGCTCTGAAGAGAAGGGAAGCAGAGTGATGACCTGAAGGATTAGACTGCAGGGCGTGGCTCTCTCTGCTGGGCCCAGATCCCAAGCACCAAAGCTGCTTGGCTGTGAGCTGGAGATAGATGTTTATGCTGTTGGATCCTGGGCCCAAAAATTGTCAAAGTACCATGTCCCCTAAGGTATATTGCAGATGGTCACATGGACTTGGAATGTGCATAAAGTCTAAGTAGGATATCTTTGATTCATGGAGGTGAACATGGCCCGCAAAGGAGAAGAGGACTCATTACCAATGTCTTAGTCAACCAACTATGGGATCCTGGTAATCCAACTCTGAGAAGTTCCAGGACCCTGGAGCTTGATTCTAAGCCCAACTTGGCTCTGGGCTCTGCCTTCCATTAGGTGGTTCACATTGACGAGCAACATTGACAGGTTAGTGTCTGGAGGTTTCAGACTCTTCCTGTTTCTCTGGTAACCTGTCCCACAAGCAACTGCCTTCTAGACAGGGTTCCTCCTAAGGAAGAAGGGATCCCCAAATCTCCCCAGGCCCTGGTCTCACCACTTTTGGTTTCATTTCTCTTTAAATCACCCCATTTTCAGATCCCACATTGTTTCCCAGGTTCCTCAAGTAGCCAGGCTTTGGTTTTGAGTTCTCTTTTCCAAACCAAGCCTGTGGATCACTTCTCATTCATAGTTCTGCATATATCAAGGTTTTTCCAATACAGATTATGCAAGCACCTAGGGATACTACACTCTGTGTTGTTGAAGATTGATTGATTGCTCTCTTGATTCAGAAGATGGGCTGAAATGGGGAGGAGGTGGTGTCTCTCCTGTGCTGTTACATTCTGATAGCCTGCTCCACATTTAGGGAAATGGAAGACATCACTTAACCCTCATGACATATTTGAGTCTGAGTTCCATCTGGACAAGAAGAGGTCTGTGAGGGTGCCCATGATGAACATTGAGGACCTGACCACACCCTACTTCCGGGATGAGGAGTTGTCCTGCTCTGTGGTGGAGCTGAAGTACACAGGCAATGCCAGGGCCCTGTTCATCCTCCTTGATGAGGGCAAGATGCAGCAGGTGGAAGCCAGCTTGCAACCAGAGACCCTGAGGAAGTGGAAGGACTCTCTGAGGCCCAGGTGTGTGTCCAAAGGAACCAGAGATGGTCTGGCTCCCCATCCTGCTGCTGGCTTGAGGTCCAGTGTCCCTGTCCCTCAGAGTCTTACTTAGCATTCAGTGTATTACCTGAAGAGTCAGCAGGGACAGGTAGAGTGGAGCTGACTTCCTTTCTGAACTTGGTAGTTGAGGCAAATTTTAATATCCTTTTTGTTGTTCACAAGATGAGATCACCTAGAGCAGGAGCTGAGGATTCCTCTGTGTCCAACAGTCTGTAATTATAGGGAATCTTGAATGGGTTTGGGGATGCAGAGGAGAGTAAGGTTGAGATGAGATCAGCTCTGAGAATCAGCTCTGCCCTGTATAGCTATCTCATCTCCTCATCACTCATTCACTCACCATCCATGGAATGATGACTTGAAGACCTATGTGCTGTGCTCGAATTTAGACCCTGAGAGGGTATCAGAAACTCAAGTACATAATTTCTTATCCTCACAGGCTCACCTTGAAATTGAAGAGGAGAGAGTAGGTGATTGAAAATACAATTAATCATTATTTGACTAGTTAAAAAGTGAGAAGCAGTGATGTTTTTAAAAAAAAAAAAGGGGGGGGAGTGTCCAAGGATAAGGAAAGCTAGAGTCAGAAGGAGTGTGCAATTTTAAATAGAATGATCATTAGATGAAGTCTGAAGGTCCACATGAGAGTGAAGTACTGCATTTTGTGACTCTTGGAAAAAAGCATTCTTGGTAAGGGAACTGCTAGCACCAAGTCTCATCACCTGCCCCTGTATAAACTCTGAGGCACTGATTGTTAGTTAATGCATTAGGAAAGAAAAATCGAGTGGTCTGGGATGGATGGAAAGAGAGCTGCTCTCCTGTAAGAGGGCTGTCGGTGGAGAGTTGCCATAGTGAAAAGCTGGGTTGGTGTGGCAATGGAGTCCAGTGACTCTTACATTTCTCTTTTTCATTCTCAGGATGATCAATGATCTCTACATGCCCAAGTTCTCCATCTCCACTGACTACAGCCTGGAGAACATCCTTCCACAGCTGGGCATCAGGGAAGTCTTCTCCACACAGGCTGACCTGTCTGGGATCACAGGGGCCAAGGACCTGAGAGTCTCTCAGGTAAGTCAAGACACACGGGGTAGTTCTCACTGGGTGCCAGAATATGTATGCTGAAAGCCAGGTGGCAAGAGGGGATGGTAAATGTGTGAGAAAGTCTGCATTGTGAATTTTCCTCATCTTGGGAGAGCTGGATTTCAACCTAGATACCCCTGCTGGAGAACATGCCACCAATCCCTCCTCTCTCCCCTGAACATAACTTCACCCAGGAGCCCAGGGTGGGGAAAAAGCCTGTGCTTGATGTTAGACCACCATAGGCACCGACCTGTGCTGCAGTGCAGATACCACCCACAATCCACTGCAGGGCAAATCACATCCAGCCTCAGTTTATTCACTGCAAAGCTGACCCAGTACTTCCTGATGAGCACACAGAATACTAGCAGTAAGGAAATAGCAAGGGATGAATGGCAGTTGTGATAAAAAGCTAAAGAGTAGGGGAGAAGATGCCTTAGGACCCCAAACTACATTCCCAGATGCACAGATCGACAATGCCTTCTGTCTGTCCAGTGCCCACTCTGACCCCTGGGTGCAAATCTGTACAAAAAGGACATGGCAGTTAAATAAAGAGAAGCCATGCCCTGTGCATTGAGGTTGTATGTACCAAGGAGGCTGGAGCAAGAGGGATGCTGAAACCTGCTCTTGCTGCCAGCACACTGGCTGTTCACTGTGGGTCTCCTGAGAAG